>JALMGF010000254.1:977500-1058132 GCA_023333645.1 Sceloporus occidentalis
CTTTCGACATACACCACTATCTTCCCCAGGTCTCACCGCTGTGCTGGCGTTGCGGCCTGCGGGACGGTACATATATTCACCTATGGTGGGAATGTGTGCAGGTGTAGCCCTTTTGGAGGGTGGTTGTGGAGGTAATAAGAGAGGTCGGGGATCCCGATTTCCGCGCCTCCCCGGAGACATTATTGTTATTACATCCCCCCCTCCTCTGTGGCTGCCTTCAAGAAGTCCCTGACCCTACACTTAATTCAGGCAGCGAAGGCGGACCCTGCGACCTCCAATACCTAGGGATAATTATCCCTAGGAATTGGAGGTCGCAGGGTCCGCCTTCAGTTGGTGCCTGGATTGCTAAAGTTAATTTTATTGCCCATATGGAGGATTTGGTTGCTACTTCTAGGGGAAGTCGTGGCACGGATGAGGTGGGAGTTCGTTGAAGATGTTCTTAACGTCTTCCTTTTTCCGACACTTACGACTACCTCGGCTGCGACTTGGTATTAAGTATTATGTATCCTATTTTTTTTTTTTGTGTCTCTTGTACCTTCTGTGTGACATGTTCCTACGGGTGGTACACTTAGGGCAATTGTTGTGCGTTCTTATGTTTCCTTTTTCTTTTAGTTTCTGTTTTCTCTCAATTGTTTACTATGTCATTTCTCTACATATGCTGACACTATTGGCAATTAGGTGTCCGAGGCGTGGAGTTGCTCTGGTATTCGGGTGCTTTGATGCTTCCATATTGATGTAATTGTGTTTCATCCAGCTCACTTCCGTATTGTTGTGCCTTGGGTACTTATGGATTACACTGTGTTATGTTATGTCCTTGATACTTTATACTGTGTCTGATTGCACTTCTCTGCTGCTGTAATGTTGTACCGATGTTACACTGTCTCATATACACTGTACACCTGTGTTAAATTGTTTTTTTTATTATTCAATAAAGAGATTTTAAAACAAAAAAAATTAAAATAAAGAAAGAAGCCATGTGTGGGTTATAGATAACAATAAAGTGACCATAAAAAATAAGTATCCACTGTCTTTAATTCCGGAGTTAATTGACAGACTTAGAGAAGCAAGCACCTTCTCTAAGTTGGATTTATGACAAAGGTGTCCAAATGTGGCCCGCCGGACCGTGTGAGATCTGCAGCTAGTGCCGGATTAACGTAGGGGCTGATGGAGCAGCAGCTCGTACAAGTGGGCCGGCTGTGCACTGAAATGGCTGATGTGGCCGCACTACTGCCAGGTCTGTCTTTAATGCGAGGAAAAACCCCATAGCAACTGCGATTGCAGGATCGCAAGGGCCCTGCTGCTTACCTGTGCGTTACTCGCACACACTGTGCGAGCAGTGTCTTTTTTACCACCCTAAGGAAGCATGAACGTACGTCACTGTTGTGGTCGTGGCCTGTTTTATGCAAAATTATGCTAATATTTAACCCCTTAACGACAATTGCCGGTCCTGGCACGACACGGAAAAGCATGTGCTTTACGACAATTGACGTGCCAGGACCGGCACGTCTTTAAACAGGTGCAGAAAGCGATCTGTTTTCGCTTTCTGCACCCAAAAAACGTTGCTGAATGCCTCGACCTCGAGGCATTCAGCAACGCCGCGATCGGAACGAAGGGGCCATCTCTGGCCCCTCCACGGGGCGTCAACATCCGCCATACTTTGTATGGTGGCGGACGCCCGTTTTAAAAGCGTTTAGGAGGCGATCGACGATCGCCTCCTAAACTTAAATGGTGTCGCTGGAATGCCTCGATCAGGAGGCATCCAGCGACACCAAACACTTACCTTTCGATGGGCTGTGACCGCTCCGGAGAGCGGTCACAGCCGCAGCTGCCGATGATCTTCGCCATCAAGCAAGATGGCCGCTGCCCTGTAACAGGAACCAACAAATTTTAAAAGTTCGCTAGATGGTCCAGACCATCTAGAGAACTTTGGCTCCACTTGCAGGTTGAATACAGGTACTGCATTCACCATGCAAGTCAATGGAACCCAGCTTTCTAATCACAGTGTGATTAGTAAAAATAAATTAAAAAATAAAATAAAATTAATAATAATTAGAAAAAAACTAGTAAAAAACTAGTAAAATGTAAAAATCATTTCCCACTGATGTCACTATCAGGGGAACCTCCAAGTTGAAAAAAAATGTTAACATTTTTTGTTTAAAAAGACAAAAAAAATATATATATATATATAAAAAATATATTTTTGTGAGCAAGTCCTAAAATTAGCATATTAGCTTAAAACAATTCTCGCATGGAAAGAGTTAAAATACTGGCATATTAAATGCCCGTGGGGTGTCTACTTTTAAAAAAGGTATGATTTGATGGGGTAAATTGAATTGGCCAGGTTCAACAACGTCCCAATTAACACTGGGGGAAGGATGGCCACACACCTAATTTCCAATTAGAAAAATGCACACGTACCAAATGTGGCCTTTTAGTTCCCACAAAAATGACAAACCCATGCATGTGGGGTATCACTGTACTCAGGAGATGTTGCTGAACACATTATGGGGTGTCGTGTGACAGCGACATATACCAGGAGCTGTAAATTCATACATAAAGTAGGTGTGTGTGGGAAAAATACACACACAAAAATACTACTGCAAACTTTGAAAACATGCTGGTGGTAAAATGTGTGCATGCAAAGAGTTAAAATACCAGCATTTAAAATACCCTGTGGTGTCTAGTTTTGAAAAATATATGGTTTTGTTGGGCACACTGAAATGGCCCGGCTCAAAGATGTACCAAATAGGGCATGGGCAGTGGATCCCCAAATGCCAAAGTTCAACATTGAAAAATGCGCATGCCCCAAATGTGGCCCTTTTGCCCCCAAACGGCCAGGCAAAATCATTCATGTGAGGTATCGCTGTACTCAGGAGATGTTGCTGAACACATATTGGGGTGTTTTGTGATAGTGACATATACGAGAACTTTTTAATTCATACCTGAAGTAAAATGTGTGTGGAAAACCAAATGCAAAAAAATGACTACCACAAAGTTTGACAAAGACTGGTGGTAGATATGGTGCATGGAAAGAGTTAAAATACTAGCATTTGAAATACCCTGGGGTGTCTAGTTTTCAAAAATATATGGGTTTATTGGGCACACTGAAATGGCCCGACTCAAAGATGTACCAAATAGGGCATAGGCAGTGGATCCCCAAATGCCAAAGTTCAACATTGAAAAATGCGCATGCCCCAAATGTGGCCCTTTTGCCCCCAAACAGCCAGGCAAAATCATTCATGTGAGGTATCGCTGTACTCAGGAGATGTTGCTGAACACATATTGGGGTGTTTTGTGATAGTGACATAAACGAGAACCTTTTAATTCATACCTGAAGTAAAATGTGTGTGACAAAACAAATGCAAAAAAATGACTACCACAAAGTTTGACAAAAACTGGTGGTAGATATGGTGCATGGAAATAGTTAAAATACTAGCATTTGGAATACCCTGGGCTGTCTAGTTTTCAAAAATATATGATTTGATGGGGTAAATTGCATTGACCGGGTTCAAAGATACCCGAAATGGCACATGGGGGGAAGAATTACCAGATTTGGAAAAAATGGCTTTGAAATAGCAAAACGCTACCTGTACTTATTGCCCCATAATGTGTAGAAAAAAGCAAAAAAACATAAAAACATTGGGTATTTCTAAACTCAGGACAAATAGTAGAATCTATTTAGCAGGTTTTTTCATTACCTTTTATAGATGAGTAAAAGATTTTTCAACTAAAAGTTAGAAACAGTCATTTTTTCCTAAATTTTTCACCATATTTTATACTTTTTTTAGTAGTAAATAATATGATACAATCAAAACAATGTCATATAAAGAAAGCCCTTCTTGTCCTGAAAAAAACAATATCTAATGTGTGTGGGTTCAGTAAACGGGAAAGAAGAAAATTACAGCTAAACACAAGCAGCGCAGAAATGTTAAAAAGGCCATTGTCACGAAGGGTACAAAAAGTAAAATCAGCCTTTGTCACGAAGGGGTTAAATACACAATTTAGACAAAACACATCTAACAATACAACAATAAATTTGATTCAGGAATACAGTTAAATTATGTAAAGACGAATACCAACAGATGTTATGATATATAATGATATACTTTATTAATACCTCTAGCAGTAAAAACAATATATGGAAAAAGGTTACCATAACAAAGTTACAGACAGTCAACAATTTTATGACAAGACACGGAGGCTCCTATTGCTTAACTCTTTCTTTACTGGATAAAATAGCAGCAATTAGTTTATTTTAGTAGGTTAGTTTTTTCTTCACATAGCTTCTTATCTTCTAAGCACCTGTTCAGTCATGCATAAAACTTCTAGTGATATGCCTGCTCAGGCAACCAAAAATTTAACCCCTACTGGGGAAGTTACTGCTAATGTTTCACCTATGGGTATGGAAGGAGGTGAATCCTCTTCAGGGGCAGGCCTCCACATGGACTTTCAAAAGTCTGTCTCAGAGGCCATTTTGGCAGCCATGGGCTCCATGACCTCCACATTGTCTCACTCAATTTCTCAGGCCCTAAAATCCTCTCATCAAAATGTACCTCAACATACTTCTAGTTTACCACCTGACCATCATTCCTCAGCCCCTCCCACGTTATCAGCACCTAGGAAGGCGCTTGCTAAACGTAAGCATCTTAATCCTCCGACCTCCAGAAATTATATGACTGGCGATGTACATGCCGCCCAAGATGGCGTGATTTCAGCACGCAAACGAGCCTTTCCGCGCCAGGCAGAAAGGGCGCGGCGGTGGAAGTGCGCAAAGGCACTCACCGACGTTTCGGATTCGGAGCTTGACTCCGCAGAGGAGGTCTGGTCTGTGTCGGATGTGTCCTCGACCGAGGATGAGGTTTTGGATGAGGAACCTTTACGTTCCTCGGGGCTAGCATCCCCCACTCTAGAGGACCAAAAGGTCTCTCACGTTTCCCCGACCACGGAGGGTATTCTGGATCCCCAGGGTGATTCCCTTTTCGACCCCGAGGATCTCCATGACCCTAGATCAGCTGAATGGGTTCCGGCGGATCATATCGCCCAATACCTCGAGAAATGGGTCAGACGACCACTTAGTAAAACTGCTAGACAGAAGCTCCGGGCTGAATGTCCACAACCTATTGTACCTAACAAGGTCTGTGAGACTCCTGTGGTGGACCCTAAAATGGTTCAATACTTATCTAAGTCAGGGTGGAACCCCAGAAAGGGTTTAGAGGCTGCCCTCAAGTCTTGTCAAGACAAGCACCTAGATGTTTTTGGTCCTTTGGCCAAATTGTTTGAATTGACGGCTACTGCCAAAGACAAGGGTGAGGCCGTTGACCCGGATACCCTCTTAGGCTGGATCCAGAGGGCTATATGTAGTGCGGGCAACGTTAACACCTCATTTTGTATTGAGAGGCGTAAAGCCATTCTCTTAAAAGTGGAGCCTAAGTTGGTTATCCTTGCCCTTACTGAATCGGGCAAGGATGCTCAGGGGCTATTGTTTGGAGATTCTTTCATAAAAGAACTTGGGAGGTTTGTGGGGGCTTTCACTGCGTTAGATAAGGCCCAATCCTCTATGAGACGTGTCTTCGACAATCGGGTTTCCACCAGGGCCGGCAGATTCAGGGGCCGTCTGGCCGGCAGTTCATCACGAACTTCCAGAGGCTCTTTCTCTCAACCCCCTCCTACCAGGATGGACAACTTCCGACAGTACAGACAGGTTTCACCATTTTTCCCGTCAAGAGCCAGACCGTGGCGCTCACGAGGTTCGGGAAGAGCACAGCGACGTCCCTATGGTGAGTACACATATAACCATCCCTTCTTCCCGTCTTCTGGTGGGAGGTCGTCTCCGTCATTTTTTCCCTGCTTGGGAAAATCTCACGGCAGACATGTGGGTCCTCAATTGTGTTCGGGGTTACGAAATAGAGTTGATAGATATTCCGTACCAGCCTGTTCTTCCGTCTCCTATTATGTTCTCCCCTCAAGACCAGATTTTGATAGAGACAGAATTGTCAAATTTATGGGAGAAAGGTGCTATAGAACTCGCCAACGCAGAGTCGCCAGGTTATGTAAGCAACATATTTCTGGTTCAAAAGAAGGGAGGCGGCTTTCGTCCAGTGATCAATCTCAGGTCACTAAACGCTTTAGTTCGTTACAGACATTTCAAGATGGAAGGAATCCATCTCCTTCGAGACTTACTTTTACCAAACGACTGGATGGTGAAGTTGGACTTACAAGACGCGTATCTCACTGTACCCACGGCAGAAACGTTGCGAGACCTGCTCCAGTTCTTTTGGAAGGCACCGAGATGGCGTTTTACATGTCTTCCTTTTGGGCTTTCATCAGCTCCGTGGTGCTTCACCAAACTGCTACGGCCTGTGGTGGCTTGGCTTCGTATGCAAGGAGTAAGGCTTATCATCTACCTGGACGATCTCCTGATCATGATCTGCCCAGGACCAGCAGACGTTGTTGTTGCACCTTCAGTTGACGATTACCCTTCTGGTGGATTTGGGCTTCCTCATCAACGAGGAGAAGTCATGTATGACGCCTGCCCACAGGATGGAATTTCTGCGTTTCCTAGTGGACGCGGAATCAGGGTCCCTCAGTCTACCCTCTGCCAAGATCCGTACTATTCGCAAGGAATTGACCCGGGCTCTCAACCGCCCTTTCATTTCTATTCGTTACCTTGCCAGGATCGTGGGATTGTTAACATCATCGATCCAGGCGATCTTTCCTGCCCCGTTGCACTCTTCGAGCTCTTCAACGTCTGAAGATAGGTCACCTCCGCGAAGGGGCTTCTTACGCAGATCTCATTTCCTTGGACTCGGACACACGGGACGAATTGCGATGGTGGATCAAGAACCTGGAAGCGTGGAATGGCAGAGCCATTATAGGTCCGCAACCGGAGTTCACCATAGACTCGGATGCAAGCCTTCATGGTTGGGGTGCTCATTGCGAGGGATTTACTACGGGCGGCAGTTGGTCTCCAGGGGAAACCAGGCTCCATATCAATTGTCTGGAACTTCCGGCAGGATCGTTTGCTGTTCGCAGTTTTTCGAAAGATTGCGCCAATGTTTGTATCAGACTCCGGATGGACAATGTCTTGGCAGTCCGATACATCAACCACATGGGGGGTACCCATTCCAAGGCATTGGCGATTCTGGCGTTGGATTTCTGGCACCACTGTCTTCTCAGGAACATTACCATCCAGGCCGAATACTTACCGGGTCTGCACAACTAGGTAGCAGATTGGAACTCACGATACCTGCGGGACTACAGCGACTGGAGATTGGATCCGACGGTGTTCCTTTCTATCGCTTCTCTTTGGGGCCCTTTATGTACAGACCTGTTCGCCTCCAGACTCAACACTCAGCTCCCGAGGTTCTTCAGCTGGCGTCCGGACCCAGAAGCTGTGGCAGTAGACGCGTTCGCGCAGGATTGGACGGGAAACCTCCATTATGCGTTTCCCCCCTTTTCCATGATCCCTCAAGTCAGACGTCAAGGGGTTCAGTTGGTGATCATTGCGCCACTATGGAGGTCGCAACCGTGGTTCCCTTCTCTGTTGGAAATGTCGATAGACCACCCCAGGTTGTTGCCAATGTCACTCTTCCTTCTACGGAATCCGGAGGGTCATCCTCATCCTTTGGTCCAGGATGGCTCCCTGCTTCTGGTAGCATGGCTGATTTCCGGGAACCTTGGTCAATCCGCGGCGTATCGGACACGACTAATCGGCTTTTGGCAGCATCTTGGGCTCCGGGAACCAGGAAGGCTTACGGGTCAGCTTGGAGAGTTTGGTCCCGTTGGTGCGTGGCTAGGGACTTGGATCCCGCTTCAGCACCTTTGAATGCGGTACTCCAGTTTCTTACATCTCTTTTTGAGGACGGCAAGGCTTACAGGACTGTTAACGTTTACAGATCTGCCATTTCTGCTTCGCATGGAGGCCTGAATGGTTGTCCGATCGGCAAACACCCTTTGGTTTGTCGTTTGCTGAAGGGTGTTCGATATAGTAGACCTCCTCGTCCTAGGTATTCCACTACCTGGGATGTCTCTTGTGTTCTCTCTTTCCTGGAGGTCTGGCCTCGGAATGAAGACCTTTCCCTAAAGGACTTATCGGCCAAACTGGTAACTTTATTGTGTTTGATCTCGTGCAAACGAGTAGCCGATGTCCGTACTTTGGACTTTGACAATCGTTCCTTCGACCCGGACGGGGTTACCTTTAACATATCCAGGCGGACAAAAACGTCGATCACATCTGTTTTTTACCCGGCTTTTCCATCTAATTTGGCCTTATGCCCAGTGGCTTGTCTTCGGGAGTATGAATCTCGTACAGTGGAGTTTCGATCTCTATCGCACCCTAATCTTTTTATTTCATTCAAAGCTCCATTCGGACCTGTGTCTTCTACAACTTTGGCTCGCTGGTTGCGGCGTATTATGGGGCTCGCCGGGGTGGATACCTCGGTTTTTGGGGCTCATTCATCCAGGAGTGCAGTGGCTACCAAAGTCATCACTTTTGGCGGCCGTTTGGAGGATCTTATGAAAGCGGCAGATTGGTCCAGACATTCTACGTTTAAAGAATTTTATTTCAAACCTGCCCCTAATCTGTTCTCCTCGATTATTGCCCAGCTTTAAACTTGCAATAGCAGCCTCCGTGTCTTGTCATAAAATTACATGATTTTGCTATTTACATGACGAAAAGTCATGATTTTATTAAAGACACGGAGGCGAGTCTTCGTCTGATTTTTCCTCGTTCCCTCCCGATGATTGGTTCTGGTATGGGTAAGTGTTGGGTGCATACTCATATGATCAGTTTAATTATTTCTCTTTTCATTACATCTTTGATTGTGTATGATGTTCTGTATCTTCATTGTCAGTTTTGTATTTGTTGCCTATGCTGTATATTTCTGTTTGGTCCGCTGGTATTGACCCATGGATCTCCTACTAGTCTCAAGTCTCTGTGAGTTCTGCTTGGCTTTTGCAGTTGCATTTAGCTTGGACACACAAGCGAATCCTGAGCTGGGGCGAATCTCCTAAGTGACATCTCTAAGTGAGGAGTTACAAGCAAAGAAGGAGTTAAAAAGCAAGAAGGAGGGTAAAGTATAAATCCTTGTGATTCCATATATTTATATATATATATATTGCACCTTACTGTCTGTTTTTGCCAGTTATTTGAGCTATCCCCATTGCCAAGATGTCCTCCATGTTTGACAATGCGGTCAGGTGTACATCTTGCTCAATGTATGCAATCCTTGATCAGCGCTTCGAGGGTGCATATTGCTGTGCGAGATGTGTGCAGGTTGCTCATTTGGAAGCACAAATCCTGAGTCTAGAGGAGCAACTGGCAACACTGAGATCTATTGACAACTTGGAGAGGAGTCTGCTGCTCACTGAGCAAGCTCTCTCGGGGGTAGAGGTGGGGGAGGATAGCGGGATGGAGGTACAGGACAGTCGGGCAGCTAGCTGGGTTACAGTTAGAAGGCGGGGTAGGGGGAAAAGCGCCAGGGAGGCTAGTCCTGATCTAGCACACCCCAACAAGTTTGCCCGGTTGGCAGATGAGGGGGATGTTAGTTCAGAGTTAGCAGTACTGCAGCAAGTCACTGCCTCTGACCACCAGAGGGGTGTCTGCTCCAGTAAGGAGGGAAGGAGGAGCGCAGGGCAGGCCAGACAGGTGCTGGTAGTGGGGGACTCAATTATTAGGGGGACAGACAGGGCGATCTGTCACAAAGACCGGGATCGCCGAACAGTGTGTTGTCTGCCTGGCGCTCGCGTTCGGTACATCGCGGATCGGGTTGACAGATTACTGGGAGGGGCTGGAGAAGACCCAGCAGTCATGGTGCACATTGGCACCAATGACAAAGTGAGAGGTAGGCGGAGTGTCCTTAAAAATGATTTCAGGGACTTAGGTAGCAAGCTTAAGGCAAGGACCTCCAAGGTAGTATTTTCTGAAATATTACCTGTACCACGTGCCACACCAGAGAGGCAGCGGGAGATTAGGGAGCTAAACAAGTGGCTCAGAAGCTGGTGTAGGAAGGAGGGGTTTGGGTTCATGGAGAACTGGGCCGACTTCTCTGTCGGATACAGGCTCTACGGTAGGGACGGGCTGCACCTCAATAGGGAGGGTGCAGCTGTGCTCGGGGAGAAGATGGCCAGAAGGGTGGAGGAGTGTTTAAACTAGGTAAAGGGGGGGAGGGAAACTACAATATAGAAGGGGAAGATAGTGTAGATAGAAAGCTGGGGCTTATAAATGTACCTGGGGGTGGAGCGGAGGGAGGGGTTAGAATAGTAAATAGGGATAGGCTTCATAGGGAAAAAAAACCATACACCTCTAAATTGTATGCTTACTAATGCCAGAAGTCTGACCAATAAAACTGACGAACTGGAGTTAATAATGTCTGAAGAAAACTATGACATAGTGGGTATAACAGAGACATGGTTGGATGATAGCTATGACTGGGCGGTTAACATACAGGGTTATAGTCTATTCAGGAAGGATCGAAAAAACGAAAAGGGGGAGGAGTTTGCCTTTATGTAAAGTCCAGCCTAAAGGCCACACTGCGGGAGAATATATGTGAGGGAAATGATAATGTGGAGTCATTATGGGTAGAAATATATGGAAAGAAAAATAATAAAATACTGATCGGGGTTTGCTATAAGCCACCAAATATAATGGAAGCAGCAGAAGATCAATTATTAAAGCAAATAAACAAGGCAGCAAATCACAATGAGGTGGTTATTATGGGGGACTTTAACTATCCCGACATAAACTGGGAAACAGAGACCTGTGAATCTCATAAAGGAAACCGGTTTCTGACTATAAGTAAGGATAATTATCTGTCCCAAATGGTACAGGACCCGACCAGAGGGGGCGCCCTACTGGACTTAATATTAACCAACAGACCTGACAGAGTAACTAATGTGCAGGTCAGGGGGCATCTAGGAAATAGTGATCACAATATGATACATTATAACTTGTCCTTCAATAAGGGAACTCTTAGAGGAGCCACAAGAACCATGAACTTTAGGAAGGCAAAGTTTGATCAACTAAGAGAAGCCCTCAACACTGTAAATTGGGAAAATGTCCTCAAAAACAAGAGTACAGACACTCAATGGGAGATTTTTAAGGATATCTTAAATTCTCACTGTGAAAGGTACATACCGTATGGGAATAAAAGAGTCAGGAACAAGAGAAAACCAATGTGGATAAATAAAAATATAAAGGGGGTAATAAATGGCAAAAAAAGGCATTTAAGCTACTAAAACAGGAAGGCAGTGAGGAAGCACTAAAAAGCTATCGGGAAAACAAAAAATATGTAAAAATCAGATAAAAGCAGCAAAAGTGGAGACAGAAAGACTCATTGCCAAAGAGAGTAAGACAAACCCCAAAATGTTCTTTAACTATATAAATAGTAAAAAGGTTAAAAATGAAAGCGTTGGCCCCTTAAAAAGTAATGAGGGAGAAGTTATAGACGGGGATCAGGAAAAAGCTAATCTATTAAATATATTCTTCTCTGCTGTATTCACAGAGGAAAATGAAATGCCAGGTAATATACAGCAGGATGAGATAACTGCCCCAGTACATGTCGCCTGTCTAACCCAGGAAGAAGTGCAGTGCCGCCTAAAAAAAATCAAAATAGACAAATCACCAGGTCCAGATGGCATTCACCCCCGCGTTCTAAGGGAGTTAAGTAATGTAATAGACAGACCCCTATTTCTAATATTCAAGGACTCTATAGTGACAGGGTCTGTTCCCCAGGACTGGCGCATAGCAAATGTTGTGCCAATATTCAAAAAGGGGACAAAAAGTGACCCGGGGA
This sequence comes from Sceloporus occidentalis, assembly GCA_023333645.1. Classification (NCBI taxonomy): domain Eukaryota; kingdom Metazoa; phylum Chordata; class Lepidosauria; order Squamata; family Phrynosomatidae; genus Sceloporus; species Sceloporus occidentalis. Next base: position 989,293 of record JALMGF010000254.1, read on the forward strand.
ATTATAGGCCTGTTTAACTTCTGTTGTGTGTAAACTGTTTGAGGGTTTCCTAAGAGATGATATTTTGGAGTATCTCAATGAAAATAAGTGTATGACTCCATATCAGCATGGGTTTACAAGGGATCGGTCCTGTCAAACTAACCTGATCAGCTTTTATGAGGAGGTGAGCTCAAGACTGGATCGGGGTGAATCGCTGGATGTCGTATATCTTGATTTTTCCAAAGCATTTGATACGGTGCCACATAAAAGGCTGGTACATAAAATGAGAATGCTTGGGCTGGGGGAGAATGTGTGTATGTGGGTAAGTAACTGGCTCAGTGATAGGAAACAGAGGGTGGTTATTAATGGTACATACTCTGAGTGGGTTACTGTTGCTAGTGGGGTACCACAGGGGTCAGTTTTGGGTCCTATTCTTTTTAATATATTTATTAATGACCTTGTAGAGGGATTGTATAGTAAAGTAACGTGGTTAACACAATAGAGGACAGTGCACGATTACAAATGGATCTGCATAGGTTGGAGGCTTGGGCTGGGATGTGGCAGATGAGGTTCAACACAGACAAATGTAAGGTTATGCACATGGGGAAGAAAAATCCAGGCTGGGAATATGTATTAAATGGGAAAACACTGGAGACGACTGACATGGAAAAGGACTTAGGAGTTTTAGTTAACAGTAAATTTACCTGTAGCGACCAGTGTCAGGCAGCTGCTGCTAAGGCAAATAAAATCATGGGGTGCATCAAAAGGGGCATAGATGCCCACGACAAGGAAATAATTCTACCACTGTACAAGTCACTAGTCAGACCACACATGGAATACTGTGTACAGTACTGGGCACCAGTGTACAAGAAAGATATAGTGGAGCTGGAGAGGGTTCAAAGACGGGCAACCAGAGTAATAAGGGGAATGGGAGGACTACAGTACCCAGAAAGATTATCAGAATTAGGGTTATTTAGTTTGGAAAAAAGACGGCTTAGGGGGGATTTAATAACTATGTATAAATATATAAGGGGACAGTACAGAGATCACTCCCAGGACCTATTTATACCCAGGACTGTATCTATAACAAGGGGACATCCTCTACGGTTGGAGGAAAGAAGGTTTCTACACCAGCACAGACGGGGGTTCTTTACAGTAAGAGCGGTGAGATTATGGAACTCTCTGCCAGAGGAAGTGGTTATGGTAAACTCAATAAAAGAGTTCAAAAGGAGCCTGGACGTGTTTCTTGAAAGCAATAATATTACAAGTTATGGATATTAGATTAATAGGGACAGAACGTTGATCCAGGGATTTATTCTGATTGCCATATTTGGAGTCGGGAAGGAATTTTCCCCCTGGTATGGGGCAATTGGCATCTGCTTCATAAGGGTTTTTTTGCCTTCCTCTGGATCAACACAGTAGGGACACAATATGTATATAGGTTGAACTTGATGGACTTTGGTCTTTTTTCAACCTTATGAACTATGTTACTATTTCTTGTTTCTTCTGCAGCCTAAGTGGATTCCAGGAGGTTTCTTTGTTCTACGTTTCTCCCAGATGTGGATTTCGGGACCTTGACGTTCGTGTCTGACTGCTGGTTCCAAGTTTCTTCACGTTCGCCAGCCAAAGAAAGAGGAAGTTTTGGAGGAGGAGTTTGGCGTTATGAAGCAGTCTGTTGTGGGATTGGTTGTTGGGGTCACATGTTATACTATATATTTTTTCTCTTGGTACCTTTATTCATTTTTTCTTGCTGCTATTTTATCCAGTAAAGAAAGAGTTAAGCAATACTCGCCTCCGTGTCTTTAATAAAATCATGACTTTTCGTCATGTAAATAGCAAAATCATGTAATTATATTCTAATAACATTGTAATAACATATGTACTTAACTTCAGAGAGTATCAGCATATCAAATGACTCCTTTGGTGTTCAGTTTCCAAAATGGCTCCAGATACCAGGTTCATATAAAAGACTTTAAAGGATTCTTTCAGTAGTTGTTTTCTAATTTCTTAGTTACAATACTAGGCACTAAACTAGTCCTAGCTTCTTGGCACTTAACTCGCCCAAGATGGAAGAGCAGCTTTCTATTTCATGCTTTTTCTCTGGCAAACTTTTGCAGCTCCCTTAGAAGCTAATGCCATGCTGCTTCCTTCTTCCAGTCTCCTCTGCTCCTCCCCCTTCTTCCTGGAGTTCCTGATATCCCATTGTTCTTGGCAGGCCCGGACTGGCCATCGGGCACACGGCTGGATTGACGTAGGGGCTGATGGAGCTGCAGCTCCAGGCACCTACCTTAAAATTAGGCTCAGTCAGGACCGGACTGACTGGGCCTATGCGGCCGCATTAACGCAGGGCATAAGGGGCACTTGCCCCTTAAGCCCACAGCAACTGCGATCGTGTCCGCCTCTCTAGGAGGCCGGGCAACCCCCACCAGGGCCAGCCTTAGGGGTGCGCGGCCGCACACGGCACATCAGGGTTTTTTTTTTGTTTACTTTATTTAACATCCTTCATGTTAAATAAAGTTTGTTTAACTTTATTTAACGTGGAGGATGTTAAATAAAGTTAAAAAAAAGAAACCCCATGTTTTAATTTAAGCCCTGTGCGGCCGCGCACCCCTAAGGCCGGCCCTGGTGGGGGCTGCCCAGCCTCCTAGAGTCGCAGTTGCTGCTTACTCTGGCAACAAGGTAAGTAGGGTAAGGAAGGGGGAGAGGGGTTAGATAGAAAGGGGGAGATAGAGGGGGTACATAGTGATAAGGGGGAACATAGAAGGGGCAGATAAGAAGTGGATGGGGAGAGGGGGTAGTGTGAATGCGTACAAGAATTAATGAATTCATGTGTGGATAAATTGCTTGAATGATTTGTGAGACTGCATTAATGAATATGTGTTATTGATTTGTGTGAATGAGTGAGTAAGTGTTTGTGTCTATCATGAATGTTTAAGTGATTTGGGGAAATGCAAAGATGGTACATGAAGGGTGGGCTTTAAAAATAAATAAATAAATAAAAATGGGCTGCTCAGTCTTAAATGCTCGGGCCTATTTTTTGTCCTAGTCCGGGCCTGGTTCTTGGTATAGCCCACATGGCTTTTCATGTAGGTAGCCATTATCTATGGTCTTAGATAAACAATAGATGTACACATCACTCAGTCTCTAGTGCTACCTGGTGGTAGAGGTAATGCACTTCTTAAACAATAGAAGTATAAACAATAGAACTAGAACAATAGAATATTGTAATGTATGCCACAGTTAGGGGAGTGGTTTATCCAAAGGGAGATACAGATATTGCGTCTGTCCACAACAGTCACGTCACATAACCCTGCTCCGTTCCTGTTTCCCCTGTGCGGTACAAGACAAGTTGCTTGCACAGAGTGCGGACAACGCAGAGGGAAGCAGCGTCCCCTGCAGGAGTCTGCAATCGCGCTGAGAGATCAGCAGTACAGGTAAGCTGTCCATCCAAGGGAGGATGTAAGAACAAGTATGCGTGATTGAAGAAATACATATCTGTGAATGAGTGAATGAGTATACGAATGAGTGAATAAATGTTTGTGGATGACTAAATTAATGAATATGTGTGTGATAGCTTGAATGTGTAAGTGGGACAGGGCACAAGGAGGCTGTTTGAGGCTAGGATGCCACAGCAGGTTGTTTGTGGGCAACAATGGCAAGTCCTATGCTTGGGCAGGTCCTGTGGATGCAATCTGGATGCCAGGGCTGACATGATACTAAAGGTGAGGGCAATATGCAAGGGAGTGGGGGCATTAATTCACAAAGGGGTGCTGGCTGGGGGCATCACATAAATCAGTACTAAAGGGGAGGCTGGGTGTTGGATAAATATACAATGTTGTTCTAGCTGGGGGCAAAACACAAAGGTGTGGGGGCACGTATAACTTTTACATATTGCTGACCAGCCCAGATAAAATGTTGGCCTGCAGTATGGGGGATCTATTGGGAGGGACAGGCTGGGGGGGCAGGCTGGGGGCATAAATACACATAAATACCCATGCTGGCTGGGGGGGCAATTGCCACCCAGGTCGTCCTAAATCTAAACAAAACAGCCGAGCACTAAAGTGGTTGATGCGGCCGCACGAACACCAGGGCCGTCTTTAGTGTGGGGCAAAAGCCCGCAGCAACCGTGATCACTTCCGCAGGGGCCCTGCAGCTAACTGTGCGTTGCTCACGCACACTATGCAGAACACCCGGGGGAAGCAGGAACCCAGCGGAGTCATGTGACTTTACGTCACATGACTCTGCTCCATTCCATTCCAGAAGTTGTTCACAAACAAAGGGAATACCTGCAGAAGTCTGCGAGCAGCAGCGAGCGCTGCAGTTCAGGTAAGGGGGTTGGGGAGGCTGTATGAACGAGTATGCGTGATTGAGGGAATTAATGAGTATCTGGGAATAAATGAGTATCTGGGAATAAGTAAATTAATATATGAGTGAATGAATATATAAATGAGTGAATTAATGTTTGTGAATGAGTACATTAATGAATGTACTCATGTACGTGTGATTTATTGGATGTGTAAGTGGAGGGAAAACATCGCACAGGGAGGCTGTTTGAGGCTAGGATGCCACACGCAGGTTGTTTGGAGGTCCTATGCTTCCAATTTGGGTGTTGGACAGATCCTGTAGATGCAATCAGGGTGCCAGGGCTGACATGGTACTAAATGGGGGGCAGGGGAGGGCTGGCAGCCTAAGGGGCAAGTCAAGTCACCCATTGTGCCACCGAATCAGCCCACAATACATGCCCATCTTTTCCTGATTTTCTAACGCATATTGATTATAAAAATACAAAGATGATTCAAATGTGGTTTAACATAAGTAAATGTAATAGCAACAAAGGATGGTAAAAAAAATCAAAACCTAATGTCCCCCTGATGCTCAGCCAGTTAAATGTCCCCCATGATACTGGCTGAGGATTATGGGAAGTATAGTACACAGCAGCAGGGAAATTGTAAAGGCTAATATTAGTACCCTACCAGGATCATACCCTAAAGTGGGCTGATTGATGACAGAGCTGACACTGAAGAGCTGAATGGGGACAGTAATTACATGGGGGGCTGAAAGGGGACAGAGGTAACACTGGGGAGGTGAATGGGGACAGCAATGACATTGGGGCTGAAAGGGGACAGAGGTGACACTGGAAGGGGTTGATTGGGGACAGAGGTGGCACTGGGGAGGTGAATGGGGACAGCAATGACATAGGGGGGGCTGATTGGGGACAGAGGTGACACTGAGAGGGGCTGATTGGGGATAGCAATGACATAGGGGGGCTGATTGGGGACAGAGGTGACACTGGGAGGGGCTGATTGGGGACTGGGGAGCTGAACTTTGTTGTTTGTCCCCCACAGACACACTTACATATACACACATACCTATTTTTTTTGTTTTTAACGAATACAAAAAAATATATAGTTTGTAAAAAAATAAATTGCTTTACTAACCTTCTACTTCTTCTACTTGGGGGGGGGCGTCTAGGCCTCAGTCCTCTGATAGCAGCAGACTGTTTTCTACGTGAATAGGATGCCAGTGACACGACATCCAGTGCTCCAGCAGTCTGAGTGCAAGGGGGCGGAGCTTTCACCCTTTAATACTTTTTTTTTTTAAATTTAATATGCCAAGCCGGATCGGCTTAATTAAATAAAAAAAAATAAAGTATTATAGTAGCGCCGGCCGGCGGCATCAGCAAGCATCTGCCATTTAGATCAGTTTTCCAGCAATCTGATGGCCGCATAGTGATGGGAGCAGCGTGAGGGGTGAAAGGTGAGTGCGAGGGGGCGGAGCTACTTTAATACTTTTTAATACTACTAGCCAGCGCTACTTTAATACTTTTTTTTAAAATTTAATATGGCAAACCGATTCGGCAATTGCCCCCCGGCCCAGAACGCCCCTGATGGGGGGCATTAATTCACAAGGGGATCCTGGCTGGAGGCACTGGCTTTCATATTTAGGGGGGGGGGCACATGGGGGGCCAGGGACCAAAGTAGGGGGGCCAAATATAAAACAGTACTTATACACTATATATATCAGGGCTTGACAAATTTGTTGTGAATCCGGGCGCCAGCTAAAAAAGTTAGGAGCCAGGATTTTTTTTAAACAGTTGGTTAGGAGTGATCTGATCATCATCAGCCCACTTACTAAACTCACAGCATTTGACCTGGAAGCACCCTGGACTTTCAGGTCAGTGCTGTTTTTTGTTGTTTTTTTTTTTTATTATTTTTTTTTAGATATATATATATATATATATTTTATTTTTTTTAACGCTTTCAATGCTGATGTTCCATTGCAGCACAACATTGACTGATATTTAGTCCCCTTGTGGGGACAAATGTTAACCCCTGCAATGCCATGAATGTGTTATACACAATTGAGGAATTGAAGGGGTAAACGCTGCACTATCGCTCTCATGGAACGATCAGGCAGCAGGGGGGGTGTTGGGGCTGGTCTCCACAAGTGTGGAGACCAGCCCCAACACCCCCCCTGCTGCCTGTAGAGACCAAAGAACCCTCTCCCCCTCTCCCCCTCTCCCCCTGTCCCCCTGTCCCTGAAGCTGCCTCTGGCAGCTGGAAAGCAATTGCTGGTCTATAGATCAGCCATTGCAGGGGGAGTCTCTCTGATGACTGCTGTACTGCCTACAGGAATCATCAAAGGGCTTGTGGGGGCTCGTTTTTGCTGTTGCTGGCATGCCTGGGCTTCCAGGCAGGCCACCAGCAGCAGAGCCCCGTACACAACGGGAATTAACCCCTAAAATGCCGCGATCGTGGCATTGAAGGGGTTAACGCTGCCCTGTCGCTCTCATGGAGCGATCAGGCAGCAGGTGGATGTTGTGTCAGGTCCCCACACTTGTGTGGGGACCCAATCAACACTCAACCCCCTTTCCTGAAGCTGCCTGCGGCAGCTGAAAACACTATTGCAGGTTTTCCTGCAATCGCGGTTTCAGCTTACAGGATCGCTCCGTGGGAGTGATCTCAGGCTTGGGGGCGGGCTCTGAGTGGCTGTGCTGTCTGGCCATTGTTTTGTGGATGTATGAGGCTGACAAACTCCTAGGCGCCACGCCAAACTCCTAGGCGCCATTCCCCGTGCCGGCGCCGATGCACGCAGACAACCCCCGCTGCTAGCCACGCCTCCTTCCGGCTGCAGCGTGAGTCTACACGCTGCCTCAGCTATATGACATCTGCACACCGGGGACTCTGAAGTACCGGTAAGTGGGGCGGGGGGGTTGAGACAGGGGGATCTGGATCTTAGTCGTCTCATAGTCAGACTTTGAGGTCTGATTATAAGACGAGGGGTATTTTTAGAGCATTTGCTCTGAAAAAAACCTCGTCTTATAATCAAGCAAATACGGTATATATATGCGTTAGATGTGCATTTTTAACGACATAATATGTTCTTATATCTTTGAAGTAAAGACCGTGATTGAAATATGATTTCAAAATAACAGCTGAACTAGCAGTTATTTTTCATTCTTTAATATTAGACCCTGCTGCCAATGTATATATAAATATCAGACCCTGCTGCCGATATATAGAGATATTACACCATGCTTCCGATATATATTAATATTAGCCCCTGCTGCGGATATATACTTATATTATAGCCTGCTGCCGATATATATAAAAATTATACCCTGCTGCCAATATATATTAATATTTGACCCTGCAGCCGATATATATTAATATTAGCCCCTACTGCCGATATATATTAATATTAGCCCCTGCTGCCGATATATATTAATATTAGCCCCTGCTGCTGATATATATTAATATTAGACCCTGCTGCCGAAATATATTAATATTCGTCCCTGCTGCCGATATATATTATTAGTCCCTGCTTCCAATATATATTAATATTAGCCCCTGCAGTCAATATATATTAATATTAGACCCTGCTGCCAATATATATAAATATTAAACCCTACTGCCAATATATAAATAAATATTAGCCCCTGGTGCCAAAACATATATATATAAATATTAGACCCTGTTGCCAATATATTTTATAGTGAAAAAATTGGACCCTACCCAAGCATTTCCTTTGGCCCGCTCAACGCTCCCTTGCATGGAATCACTCCCTTCACTACCACACCAAAAATATATATACCGTATTGGCTTGGATATAGGCCGCCCCCGTATATAGGCCGCACCCTAAAAGTTTGGTGCTTTTTTAAAGAAAACTTTTTTTCTTTAAAAAAGCACCAAAAAAACATGCTGCCACTCTGTCTCCCCCCCCCCCGAGATATGCTGCCACTGGCCTCCCCCCCGAGATATGCTGCCACTGTCCTCCTGCTCCTCCCCCCCGAGATATGCGGCCACTGTCCTCCTCCTCCCCCCCCGAGATATGCGGCCACTGTCCTCCTCCTCCCCCCCCCGAGATATGCTGCCACTCTGCACCCCCCCGACTTACCAGAGCAGACTTCCAGGTGTCTTGCGGGGCCGGCGGGGGACATCTACGCAATACAACTTCCGGTGCCGGCATATTCGTTGTATACGCGTATTGCGTAGATGTCCCCCGCCGGCCCCGCAAGACACCCGGGAGTCTGCTCTGGTAAGTCTTGGGGGCAGAGGTAAAACGCATCGTGCGGACGGTCACAGCCTGCGGCGATGCGGGTAAACAATAATACACCTATGATTCACACAAACAGTCACTCACTAATTCACTTTCATTCACACAATCACTCTCCCTCCCTATCTACCCCCTCTCCCTCCCTATCTACCCTCTCTTCCTCCCTATCTACCCTCTCTCTCCCTCCCTATCTAGCCCCTCTCCCTCACTATCTACCCTCTCTCCCTATCTACCCCTCTCCCTCCATATCTACCCTATCTGAATTATTTTCCATAAGTTAGAAATCCATACAGACCAGTTTAATCCATTTTATTCAAGAGCCGTTTATACCAGAACAGGTGCTAATTAATTTGAGATTGATCAGACCAAAAGGTTGAAATGGTCCCAACAGAAGTGAACTGTAGGATTTTTATCCTACAGTTCACTTCTGTTGGGACCATTTCAAACTTTTGGTCTGATCAATCTCAAAAAAATTGTAGTTTGATGATGAAACCGATGAAGCAGCAGGAGACCAAGAGGCGATAATAGAAGCCACACTGGAAGTAGGACCAATAATGAAAGAAACTGTAGGCATGTCACAAAGCTTAAGGGCACATACTGTGGACGCAAACATCAAGGAAGAAATATTTGTACAGGTTTAGACACCAATAACGTTGGAGTGATCTACCCCCTCTCCCTCCCTATCTACCCCTTCTCACTCCCTATCTACCCCTTCTCACCCCCTTCTGCCCTATCTACCTCTTCTCACTACCTATCTACCCTCTCCCCCCTTTGAAGTTCACTTACCTTGTTGAAGTCCAGCGGTGGGATCGCGAGGCCTCTGCCTCCCTGTTCTGCCACAATGTGCGTGGCTTCAATGCTGAGAGCCGGAATATGATGTCATATACCGGCGCTCAGCATGAAATGCCGACACCGCGACCAAGGCAGAGGCTTCGCGGAGAAGAGCGAGAGGCGCCGAACGTTTTCTGAAAACGTATTCCTCAGCGACCGTTCGGTGCCTCTCTCTCTCTCCTCCGCGTCTATTACAAACAAAAAAAAAGACGGCGTTTCAATTGGGGGGCACTCAGGGGGCACAGTATGCTGTAGGGGGGGCCATGATGGGGGCATCAGATAAATCAATACTAAAGGGGAGGATAAATATACAAACTGTTTTTTTTTTGCCTTCTTTTGGATCAACAGCAACAAATTGACTGAACTTGATGGGCTTATTTCAGCCTATATAACTATGTAACTATGTAATGTGGGGCTAGCTGGGGGCAATACACAAGGGTGTGGGGGCATTAGGGTGACCACATCAGCCATGTTTTCCAGGACTCAAATAACTTTTACATTCTGCTGACCAGCCAGATAAAATGCTGCCCTGTAGTATGGGGGATACTAAAGCGAGGGGCAGGCTGGGGGCATAAATACACATAGTGCTGGCTGGGGGCAATACACAAGGGGGGAAAAATACAAAGGGGGGGTCAACAACAAAGCAGTGTGGAAAATACTTTTTTTTTTTTTTCTTGTTGTAGCTTAGCCCGTCCGGTGGGTGTCAGTGTGATAGAACCGTCCTGGTGTGTGTGAGTGTCAGTGTGGCAGAGCCTGTCCTAGTGTGTGTGGGTGTCGGTGGCAGAGCCTGTCCTGGCGTGTGTATTTGGTCACCTGTTTTCTGGTACTTTACTTACTGTAGAGTAAAATTGAACCATTTAATTTTTACTTATGTAGAGATAAAACCCCCTCTTGAATTTGTAGTCAAAACTTTTTAGGCCCACAAATCAGTGAGCAGAAATGTGAAGGTTTTGTGTTATTTAGTCTATTTCAAGTCGCATATGTCACATACCTGGCTGCCGGTGCTTCTGGGTCCTCGGACTGGCAGCCGCCGAGGAGAAGGGGGAGACCTCCCACCGTGCCGCGGCAACCGCAGCCGCCACGGAGAAGAGGGAGACCTCCCACCGTGCCGCAGCAACCGCAACCGCCGCGGAGGAGAGGGAGACCTCCCGCTTCTCCGAGACAGCCTCCGCCGCCGCGAGGAAGGGGAAGACCTCGCGGTTCCACGCGTCGGTCGTCCTCTGCTGGAGCCAGGTCCGGTCCTGCTGCGTGCACGCGGTCCTCTGCATGCCACCTAGTGGCGCCAGCCGGTACTACGACTCCTTTTAGGATTTTACGATCCGCCAATCCCAAGATGGCCGCGAACCGGAAGTGACATAACGGCACTTTGTATTTTTGGCGGGAGTTCGGTAATTGATGCCTGGACTTCCTCGGCCTATATAAGAGCCTCAGAAACATCCCAACCTTGCCTTCTGATGGTTGTACCTATCTTGTATAGTGTCTGCTCAGCACGCGTTTCTGTTGATTCCCCGTTACCGACCCGGCTTGTTCCTGTTACCGATTCCTGGCGTTTGACTCTGGCTACCCTCACGACTACCCTGACTTCTGGCTTCCTGACCTCGGCTTATCCTGCAAAGATCCTGACTTCTGGCTTCCTGACCTCGGCTTGCTCATTGGCTATTCTGTGCTGGACTTTTTGTGATCTGTCTATTGGACTCGCACATGCTGTTCTACCTGATTACAGGTTCTATTCTACGCTGTGCGTGACAGCATATATTATTAAAAAGGATTAATCGCACTAAATTGTGGCTTCAGGTGTCATACTGATGGACGTACGGATGTACACATGGATGCCGAGGAGTTAAGATTCTGTCTATTCTGTCTATTTATTTCCATTAAAAGGCCCGCCAAAATCCTCAGCACCAGGCCCATGATGCTCTTAATCCGGCCCTGGAGTTAAATTCTCTAAATTACGAAGCCAAAGAAATCAAGAACACAAACAAACCAATTTTTTGAATCTGATATCTTAATCTAATAAATGATTATATAAAGCCATCTCCTTTTACCCTATATATTAAATAGATTATTTTGAGTTCAGATTTTTTTTTTATCTCATTAAGATTTCCATTTTCTTATTCACTGAGTCCTTATTTAAATTTTTTTTAATCTAGCTCTCCATCACTCACTTTTGTCATCTTGTCATTGATTTTCAATAATTTTCCTTTCTCGTACATTTTATATGAGTTGCATTTCCTTACCTTCATCCCATTTCTCTGGTAAAATATGTTCTCTGTCACTTCACTCATTTTGTGGATAGCTTTTGTCTTCTCATGCATTTTTTATCGGATTCATCATATCTATCTCCCTGGTTAAAGTCTCCCTGACTCATCAATATACCATGCACAATATATAAGACACTGTATATTAGTTTCTAGTGTTGACATGAATATCAGGAGGGTACCCAAATAAAATATACTATGTCAAAACATTGCTTGGTTATGCAGTATTATTCCATTTTAGTGTGTTTTCTTGTAGTGTGCTTGTAAATTACATACTTTAATGCAGAACAATAAAAGACCGGGAAGAAAATATGTCTGCAGCAAAAAGTAGGTCATATTGAGGTTAGTCCTCCATTACATTTAGGTTTTGTTCATCACAGTTGGTGTTTAAAGCGACAGTTCACGGTCATATGTACCCTCACCAACAAATAATGTATATTAAAGCAGCATGTGAGTGCATGCGAGTAAAAAAACACCAAAAATGTGTACAGTATATGTGGACAGCAGCTCCACTCCCACTAGTGTCTGACCACTTGACAAACAATAAAATTAATAAACAGTAATAGAATAATGTGCTTATACCACACCTAAAATAAAATAAAATTCAATATTAGGGGTAGTCTTTTACAGCTGTCTCCCACAATACGTTTCAATTGTTACAATCTCACGTGTTGTGGAGGACAGTTGTAAAGTATTTCTTCATTGAGTGCTAGCGGTTATATACAGAGGTGGCACAGGGTGAGCTCATTAATGATCCCTGTGATTTACAGTATGTAAGATGCTATTTTGTTTCTTTGCTATAATAAACTTACTAAATACTGATGCTGCTCATCATTTTTCTGCCTGAGTTTTTTCATAGCTTGCTGGAGCACAACAAGGAACCCTAGGGGTCTGATAACCGCCAGATACACAGAGCATTTGTGTTCAAGGAAGTGTGAGTGCTATACCTTCCTCATGTTTTGATATACAATGGTGTTTATACCAATTCTTGTTTCTTGTTTTTCTTTTTCATGTGAGAGATCTTTCTCTATTGAGATATTTATTGTGAAGATGTGTTTAGTATTATTGGATGTCATTTTAATTTAGGTGTGGGATTGGTGCACTACTCTTACTGTTTATTGACTTTCTCATAAGTCAGGGGTGTACAAGTTTTTTCTGTAGTGGGCCACTTCATCAGAATTGTATACATGCGTGGGCCGCACTCATTTTTCACGTGAGAAAATATGGCCTTTAATAAGATATGCAGATTAAAATAAAGTAAATGACACAAAACCTTTACTTTTCCTCACTGATTTCTGGGCCTAGAAAGATTTGTGACTACAAATTCAGGATTCTGGATAATTAAAAATGAAATAGTTCTATTTATTCTAGGGATGCACCAAAATGAAAATTCTGGACCAAAAACAAAAATTCAGGGTTCACTTAGCCAAAACCAAAAACGACCCCCCACCTTTAAAAATAATAAAAAATCCCACACTTTTAATAAAAGTAAGTTACACACCGAAATTGCACAATTTTTTTTATATAAATTATATATATTATGATTGTTAACAGCAATCTCAAGCATACTCAGATTCCAGCATGTACTGGTTGGCTGGGCATGATAAGAGTGTGATTGCTGTCAATAAGTTATAAGTAATAATAAGTAACACACCACAATTGGACAAAAAAAATCAACAATACCCAGGCAACCAGTGAATGCTGGAACCTAGGCATGATGGGACCGTGATTGCTGTTAGCAATCACACTCCTATCATCCCAAGTCAGCCAGTACATGCTGGTACAGGGTGTCTGTAAGTGCAGACCCCATACTGCTGGAGGCATCAATACACAAGGGGGGGTAGCTAGCAAGGTTTCAGCATGTACTGGCTGACTTGGCATGATAGGAGTGTGATTGCTAACAGCAATCACAGTCCCATCATGCCTAGGTTCCAGCAGTTACACATCCATGCTATCACACACACACAAATTCATTCATTCACAGATTCATTCCCTCAATCACACATACTCATACAAACACCCTCCCCACCTCCTTACCTGCACTACAGCTCTCGATTAGTGATGTCCGGATCATGAACGAATCGTTCATTTGATCCGATTCTTTTTAGTGATCCAGATGAATCGGTTCAGTAGACTGAACGATTCATTTGTAGCAGTGCCAGTTCAGTCTGTAACCTGATCCTAGAGTGAGTCATCTGCAGAGCACTCAGACACAGACTCTGGGGTCAGGTTACAGCTCATTAATTCACAGAGGAACGATGACTCAGAGTCAGAGAGTTGTTCAAAGATTCGAATGATCTGAAGATTCAAATGATTCAATGATTCAAATGATTCGAACTTACAGGGATCCGGATCTTACTGCACTTTATTAAATTAATTAAATTAACCCTCAGTCATCAGCATAAAATTAACCCTTATACCCCATCAACCATAACTGCCCCTAAATTAACCCTAAAGCCCCCATCAACCATAACTACCCTTAAATTAACCCTAAACACCCCATCAACCATAACTGCCCCTGAAATTAACCCTAAAGACCCCATTAACCATAACGGCCCCTGAAATTAACCCTAAATATTCCATTAACCATAACTGCCCCTAAATTAATTGCATGTACTCCAGATAAATTACCTAATAAATTGGTATGGTTGATGGGGTCTTTAGTGTTAATTTAGGGGCAGTTATGGTTAATGGGGTGTTTACGGTTAATTTAGGGGCAGTTGTGGTTAATGAGGTGTTTAGGGTTAATTTAGGGGCAGTTATAGTTGATGGGGTCTTTAGTGTTAATTTAGGGGCAGTTATACTTAATTGCGTGTTAAGGGTTAATTTTAGGGGCAGTCATGGTTGATGGGGTGTTAAGGGTTAATTTAATGGTGAGGGTTAATTTAATTAATTTAATAAAGTTAGCTTAAGGTGCAGTTGCAGGTAAAGGGGAATGTAAATCCTGGGGCAGTGATTATTAATGTATTTATTCATAAAAGTATGGTGATATTATCTGAATGATTCGAATCCCAATAAAGGCAGAGAGTCGTTCAAAGATCCGGATCTTACAGGGAAGAACGACTCTCTGCCTTAATTGACATCACTCGAGTAGGAAGGCAGGAGGGTTCATTGACTAATGAAAGGGGCGGGGCCAATCATTAGTGTGCCTGCACGGAGTTACTGGAAAACAGTAACTCCTGTGAGTCACACTGAGTGATCCGAAGATTCGGATCATGAATCGGATCATTTCAGTGAACGAGTCGAAATGATCCGATTCACTTTAATGATCCGAACTTCCCATCACTACTCTCGATGCCCTCACAGACTTCAGCAGGGGGCGTGGCCTCCCTCTGCGTTCTCTTGTACTGTACAGAGGAAGCAGGACTGGAGCAGAGTCATTTGATATTACGTACATTCACGTGACTCTGCTGGGTTCCGCTTCCTCTGTGCAGTACAATAGACCCTCCCACAGGTAAGCAGCAGGGCTCTTGTGATCCTGGCGGCCGATCCCACGCAGGCCGCACCTCGAGGTCCCGTGGGCCGCATGTTGGACGCCGCTGTTATAGGTGCTTTGTACCATTTGGTGTAATATTATAATTCTGATTTAGGTTTGTAAATCATTATTTCACTTTTTTACTCCCAAAAGGAACTACTTTGTTATAAAGCTGTGGCCATTAAAATTCAGTAATTATTTTGTTGATTTCTTTGGATTTTTGCATTTGAAGAGGTTGGGGGATGTTTGGTATTATGGAGCAACTTGACATTGCCAAAAGTCATGTAAGATCTGCTTTAATATGTACCGTATGTTTGCGTTTTATGAATTCGACAGAGGACAAGTGAGTTGGGCTTAACTCTTATCAGCTCTGCCTTAACTTCACTTTTATATGTTTGAAAATTTATGTTAACATTTGTGACTTGGGTCTTCTGGTACCTAAATCTAACCCTTACCTTCAAACATTGTTTTTGGTTATTTGGTAAGAAGCATATGCTTTGTAAAGTATATTTTAGGTGGCATTACATTATTTTTTCACAATATACAACAGTTTAGGTATTAATGAATGCCAAGCACTTTGATTACGAAAAGCTCTCACCAATCCCTCTGCCTGTATGAGACCTTGAAAATGTACAGTTTTAATCAAAGATTCGGGAACCAATCTCACATTTTACAAAGTTTTTGTGAGATGCCACTAGCAAGACATTTATATAATCCTAAACCTGATGAAATTTCACAGGTGTGTAATGAAATATAGAATCAGCAATATTTAATATAAATTGAATGATTTAGGCATGGAGATTTTCTTTTCAGACAATTAGACATGAGTGTAAGCTAAATATTGATATGTCAAATATCTGTATTAATGAAAAAATAATATATTGTTTCCCCCATAAGTGAGTTACAATACATATTAAACTTCTAACAATTATTATTATTATCTTTTATTTATATAGCTCCAACAACTTACACAGTGCTTCTTACAATACAATACAATTCAAGGGGTATTACAAGAATGCAATTTTCAGACTAAGACAAACTGATACATTAGGTGGAGAGAACCCTGCTTGCAAGCTTACAAACAGAGAAAGGTGAGATGTAGTGTGGGGTTGTATCAGTGACAGGGAAGTTCTAGATGTTTCTTAAATGTTGGGAGGGGGGTGAAAGCTGAAGGTTCGGTGAAAATAAGATCCAGAGAGGTGATAAGTGAGGAGGAGAGCCTTAGCCCATGGGAAGAACATAAAGATTAAGTAGGGGAGTATTTGTTTATGAGTGCAGAAATGTATGGAGGAGCAGTGTTATGGAGAACCCTATATGTTTGTACCAGGATTTTAAATTTAATTCTTAAGGGGACAGTGGAGGATTTCACAGAGTAGGGAAGCAGAAGAGGAGCGGCGTGCAAGGAAGATAAGTCTAGCAGCAGCATTTAGGACAGACTACAGAGGAGAGAGTTGAGACAGTGGAATGCAAACCAGAAGAGTGTTTCAGTAGTCAAGATGGGAAATAAGAGAATGAACCAGAATTTTGTTGCATTCTTGGGTGAGGAATGGGCGGATGCGAGAGATGTTTTCTAGGGGGGCCTGAATGTGAGAGATGAAGGAGAGGTTTGAGTCAAGAATAACCCCAAGGCATTGGGCCTGGTTAGTAGGAGAGATAGTCATGTTGTTAATGGTGATAGAGAATTCAGGTAGTGGGGTGGAGATGGAAGGAGGGAAGATAATGATTTCAGTTTTAGAAATATTACGTTTCAGGCAGCGTTGTGACATCCATAAAGAAATAGAAGACCAGCAGTTTGCAATATGTCACATTTATGAGAGACGGAGAAAGATCAGGAGAACACAGGTATATTTGGATATCTTCTGCATATAGATGATACATAGTTACATACATAGTTACATAGTAAATAAGGTTGAAAAAAGACCTAAGTCCATCAAGTTCAACCCTTCTACCTAACCTTCCTATTCTTGATCCAAAAGAAGGCAAAAAAACCCTAATTAAGCTATTTCGAATTCTGCCATCAAGGGGAAAAAAATCCTTCTTGACTCCAAGAGGCAATCGGATTTCTCCTTGGATCAAGAAGCTCTAAAATATTAATGTTATTCTATATATAGCCCTGTATGTCATATCCAGACCCCTTTTGAAGGCATCTAGTGTATTTGATAACACCACCACCACCTCTTCTTTGTCGTCTATGAAACCTTCGCTCTTCCAGTCTCAGAGGGTGACCTCTTGTTCTTTTACATTTCTGTTAATGAACAGGTCACTGAAGAGCTTGTTATATTGGCCCCGCATATATTTATATAATGTTATCATATCCCCTCTAAGATGCTGTTTTTCTAGTGTTTATAATTTTAACTTTTTTAGTCTCTCTTCATAACTAGTATCTCCCAATCCCCTTATTAATTTTGTAGCCCTCCTTTGCACTTTTTCTAATTCCATAATGTCCTTTTTAAGGACCGGTGCCCAGAATTGTACCGCATATTCAAGGTGAGGACTTACCAATGACCTGTAAAGAGACAAGATAATATCCCCTTCCCTTGAATCAATACCTCTTTTTATGCATGCCAAAACCTTATTGGCCCTCGCAGCTGCTTGCTGGCATTGCGCACTGTTGTCAAGTCTGTTGTCAACTGTCATTCCTAAATCCTTCTCATTGGTAGTTTCCCCCAAGGATATTCCATTTCAAGAATAAGTTGCATTTTTATTGCCAATTTCTGATCCACATACAGACATTTGCTCCTAAGCCTATTTCTGTGAATTTGTAGAGTAGCCTTTTATGTGGAACCGTATCAAATGCCTTAGCAAAGTCTAGATAAATCACATCTACAGCCACACCCAGGTCTATATACAGGAGGTCAAATGAGTTGATTCGTTTACAAAGAGAGAACAGCAGATTGCCAAGGACTGATTATTGGGGGACACCAACTGAAAATGGAAGGGGTGATGATGTCTTGCCAGCAGAGCTGGCCTTAAGTGTTCTGGCGCCCTGTGCGGAATACTCCTCT
The DNA here is from genome assembly GCA_023333645.1 of Sceloporus occidentalis. NCBI lineage: Eukaryota > Metazoa > Chordata > Lepidosauria > Squamata > Phrynosomatidae > Sceloporus > Sceloporus occidentalis. The sequence goes on from JALMGF010000254.1 coordinate 1,007,397, forward strand.
GGTGCCCCCCCATCCCCCAAAAAAGAAAGGAAAAAAATCTTCCCCCCGCCCCTTCTCACTATCTACCCCCTATCCTTACTTACCTTGTTGCCGGAGTCCTGCGGTGGGAGCGGGACGGAGTCACGGAGAGTGAGGGGCGCCGAGCGGTTGCTGAAAACTTCACGAGCAACCGCTCGGCGCCCCTGCCCGGGACTTAAATGAAAACACCGTTTTTTTTTTGTTTAACTTTATTTAACATCCTCCATGTTAAATAAAGTTCAAAAAATGTATTTAACATGGAGGATGTTAAATAAAGTTACAAAAAAACCAAACAATGTTTTAATTTAAGTCCCGGATGGCGCCCCTGTTGCCATGGTGCCCTGTGCGGCCGCACAGGTCGCACACCCCTAAGGCCGGCCCTGCTTGCCAGAGAAGGAGAGAGTTGTATCTCGAATGCCTGTAGACACAAGTGAGTCAAGAAGAAGGTAGTGATCAACAGTATCAAAAGCAGCAGAGAGATCCAAGAATATTAGAATGGAGAAGTGATCTTTTGCTTTGGCAGAGAGCAAGTCATCAGAGACTTTTGTTGGAGCCATTTCAGTAGAGTAAAGGAGGTTGAAACCAGAGGGTCAAGGAGGGAATTAGGGGAGAGGAAGTTAATAAGGCAATTGTACACAATCCATTCAAGCAACCTATAGGTAAACGGTAGCAGAGAGATAGGACAGTTGTAAGTCAGACAAGTGGGGAAAGATTTTTTAGAATGGGTGTGATTAGCGCATGCTTGAAGGTTGTTGGTACAGCTCCAGAAGATAGAGAAAAATTAAATAAGTGGGTTAGTGATGGACCAAGGGATAGAGACTTTGTAAGATGTGATGGTATAGGGTCAAGGGTTGTTGGGTGAGAGGACTAGGACTATTGTGCTGGCATTTCAAGTACGTTCAAATGTGCAGCAAGTTCATTAAACGATTAACATGTTATGATTAATATACCGTATTTGGCATTGATAAAAACAGTGTGTCAGGCTGTCTCCATTTTGGTCTGTGGTTATTATGTGGCGGTATGGATATGCTCACTGCGCAGGTATGTGACATTATATCATGGTGTAGTCTCTGACAGCCATAGACATTTAATCAATGAAAGTATGGATCTACTGCTCCATTAGTGCACAAAGCCACATATGGGTCAAACACCCACTATATGGACAAAATGTATTGGGACGCAATTATTGAAATTTGGGCTAGGCCCAGGGAAGGAAAATCTTAATGCATCAGCATACCAAAACATTTAGAACAATTCTGTGCTTCGAACTTTGTGGGAACAGTTTGGGGAAGACCCTTTTCTATTCCAGCATGACTGTGCCCCAGTGCACAAAGCAAGGTCCATGAAGACATAGTTGGATAAGTTTGGTGTGGAAGAATTTGACTGGCCCACACAGAGCCCCAACCTCAACCCCATTGAACACATTTGGAATGAACTGGAATTGAGGTTGCAACTCTAAGATATAATTGCACACAATTAAGTTTTGACTTTATGTATGTGGAATTTCAGACAATGCCAGATTAAGGATTTTGGAGCCCTTATTCCCAACCTTTTTAACATGTCAGCACAAGTAAAACATAACAAATGTAAAAAATAAAGTAAAAACAGGTTATTCAAGATTCATCTTCATTCTTTTATGATGTCACAGCCTGTTAATTTTAAATATTAGCATCACATTATACCCCACTTTATCTGAGGCCTGGCCATTGCTCTTGTACAAAATGTATGTAAAACTCTATGTAAAATAGGAACTGCACATGTGCAGCCAATTAAGTGCCAAACTGTTGTGACATTGGACAAGACTGTTGGCAAGTGGCACATCACTCCTGGTTAAGCCTATCCCATTCATATCTGTTCAATTGGCAAAAAATATAATGAGAGCCGCAACATAACATCAGTCATTGCACTTCAGGATACATCTTTTTGATTTGGTTCACTGATGTAACTACAGCGGTCGCAGCTGCCCCTTGCCGCTTGTTCCTGTCTCCTCATACCAATTCAAACTAGTTTAGAAAGGGCCCTTCCAACCAGACATGTAGTTGTTGCCACTCTGCCCCAGAAATGCCTTATACCCCCTATATGCCACTGTACCCCATGATATGCCTTTTAACTCTCTAAATGCCACTGTGCCCCATGATATGCCTTTTGACCCCCTATGTGCCACTCTGCCTCCAGAATTGCCTTATACCCCTATATGCCACTCTGGCATTTAGGGGGTTAAAAGGCATTTGACAGAGCACTCTGCCTCCAGAAATGCCTTATGCCCCCATTTAACACTCCCTCCCCCTCCCTCCTCCAAACTTACCAGAGCTTCTGAGTCCCCGGTGCGTAGTCCGGGCAGCGTATAGAGCTCTACGCGATTTTCGTAGACAACTTACGCTGCGGCCGGGAGGAGGTGCGGCTAGCAGCGGGGTTATCTGCATCCATCGCGCAGACCTTCCCTGGCTGTCAGAGATCACGGAACTCTGACAGCCGGGGAAGGTCTGGACTAAGCACTGGGGACTCAGAAGTACCGGAAGTACTAAGAAGGTCCCCTGCATCGCTGCGGGGGATCTGGATCTTAGTCTCATAGTCAGACCTAGTTGAGGTCTGATTATAAGACGACCCCGATTATAAGCATTTGCTCTGGAAAAAAACGTCTTATAATCGAGCAAATACGGTATATATACCGGTATGTGTATATATATATATATATATATATATATATATATAATATACCGTATTTGCACGACCCTGATTATAAGACGACCCCCCAAATCTGAATATTAATTTAGGAAAAAAAAGAAAAAGCCTGAATATAAGACGACCCTATAGGAAAAAAGTTTTACCAGTAAATGTTAATTCATCTAAACTATTTTTTTTTAATAAAAGCTATGATTGAGAAAAATATTTTGGTTTTATTTCCTTCTATTTTCCAACCTGCCCCCCAGTTATGCACATCTGCCCCAGAAATGCCTTATATGCCACTGTGCCCCATGATATGCCTTTTAACCCTCTAAATGCCACTGTGCCCCATGATACGCCTTTTAACCCTATATGCCACTGTGCCCCATGATATGCCTTTTGACCCCGTATGTGCCACTCTGCCTCCAGAAATGCCTTATACCCCTATATGCCACTCTGGCATTTAAAGGGTTAAAAGGCATATTATGGGGAAGAGTAGCATATAGGGAGGTTTAAGGCATTCAGGAGGCAGAGTGGCGTATAGAGGGTTAAAAAGGCATTTCTGGAAGCAGAGTGGCATTAAGGGGGTTAAAAGGCATCTCACAGAGCACTCTGCCTCCAGAAATGCCTTATGCCCCCCATTTAACGCTCCCCCGGCCCCCCCAACCTTACTGGTGCTTCTGACTTCCCTGTCATGTAGCCGGGGCACTTACACTGCAGCCGGAAAGAGGCGTGGCTAGCAGCGGGGGTTGTCTGCGTCCATCGCGGAGACCTTCCCCGACTGTCAGAGATCAGAGTTCCCCGCACCGGTAGATCTGACAGCCGGGGAAGGTCTGCGCGATGGACGCAGACAACCCCCGCTGCTAGCCACACCTCCTTCCTGCTGCAATGGAAGTTGTCTACGTGAATCGCGTAGACATCTACACGCTGCCCCAGCTACACACCGGGGACTCAGAAGTACCGGTAAGTGGGGCGGGGGGGGGAGACAGGAGGATCCAGGTCCCCTGCAGCTGCGGGGGATCTGGATCTTAGTCGTCTCATAGTCAGACCTATTTGAGGTCTGATTATAAGACGACCCCGATTATAAGACGAGGGGTATCTTTCAGAGCATTTTCTCTGAAAAAAACCTTGTCTTATAATCGAGCAAATACGGTATATATATATATATATATATATATATCAAGTCTAAAACCATACACTTACTACTATAGTGATGAATATTGTTGATAAAATTTTGCTCATATAATGTCTGGTTCATGGGTCCAAGAGAAACAAAGATTCCTTTACAAAGACTTGGATTCAACTGACAGTTTTAGGCGCAGCAATATTAAGATGCACTTTAGTAGAAAGAGTATAAAAAGATACATGTCTTCCTGTTATTAATTCTGTAAGACAACAAAGGTAAACTTTTTACCTGTGCTTCCATTTTTTTTAATAAATACCCCTTTTGACCTATTTATTAACGTTTGAGGCACAACGACCATGCATGTCCTCATATTTTACTTTCACTGTCACCGTTCTATAAGGGATATATCAATTTTTATTTATTGTGAGCTTGTTTAGTATTCTCTTAGTTTATGTAAAACATTTTCACAAATATCTAAAAAAAAAGGGATAGTGTGATTAATGTTAACTTATGCATAATTATGAGTTAAAAATGTGAGCAGGATTAATTTACAGGAGGGGTATGTTTAAGCCATACACTACCTTCTTCAAATGTAACTTGAACTTGGCATCAAAGGCAAAGGGGCAATTGCTTACTATAACATGAAGGTTTATAGGTATTGCCAGGGCCGGCCCAAGACAAAATACCGCCTGGGGCGAAGCTTAAAATGCCGCAGCCCCCCCCCATTATCTACCCTTCCTCTCCCTGCCGCCCCCCCATTATCTACCCTTCCTCTCCCCCCCGTACTTACCTTTCAGCAGTCCTGCGGTGAGTCTCCCTGCTCGCTCTCGGTGCCGGCTTGTAATGCTGAGCACTGGAAATGACGTCATCTTCCGGCGCTCAACATTACAAGCCGGCACCGAGACCGAGCTAGAGGGCTCGCAGAGGAGAGAGGGGTGCCGAGCGGGTACTGACAGCTTGGTAAGATAAAACCACTCGGCGCCCTCTCTCTCTCTCTTCTCGGCTTTAAAATTGCCGCCTGGAGTGGTTGCCCCACTCAGCTCCATTGTCGGGCCGGCCCTGGGTATTGCATTATTTAAGTTCAGTGCATTTTACAACAGAATAAAGTTGTCATGAAGAGCATAAACTGCCTCACTCAGAAAGCAAGAAACCGCTCTGTTCAAGCATTTTTTATAAATATAACCAAGAGGCAGGGGGAGTTGCTACACAACTGAGAAACGGTCATTATGACAAAGAAAATGATTGCACTAATTGCTTTGAAGTGGAACTAAACCTTTTAAATCATTTTTATATCATTGCAGATGTCACTTTGCATAAAATGCTTTTAGACATTTTATCTTGTCACATGCTTAGAAAAGCAAATATTATTTTACATGTAAACACCAGAAAGGTTCAGTCTAATTAGACTAAAAGATCATTTTATTATTATTTATTGTTTTATATAGTGCCATCAAATTCCATCGTGCTGTACAATGGGTGGACAGGACACAACAAGTAGTATGTAACATAACAATTTGACTTACAGAGACAACAGGTGAGGAGGGCCCTGCTCAAATGAATTTGTACAAGTCTTTGTTTACTTTTTAATGTATGTGTAAAAGCAGGGCCAGCCTTTGGGGTGTGTGAGCTGTGAGGCCACCATGGCAGCAGGGGCACCAGACGGCCGTCCCATCACCATGGTCGTCTTTAACGTGGGGCAAAAGGGGCAGCTGCCCCAGGCCCAGTCATTCACAGAGGGCCCATAGGAGCTGCCCTATGAGCTCACGATAAACCCAGCCCCACAGCTGATCTCAGAGGACTTGCACAGTGTGCGTGCAACCTCCATTTTCTTGTTAAGGGAATGCAGGAACGCAGCAGGGTCTTGTTACTGCATTCATACTTCCCCTCCAGCGCTGACAGAAGATCTGCTTGAACAGTGTGCGTGTGGCCCAACGCAAGCTGCAGGCGACTGGTGAGATAAGAGAGTGGAGACGAGAAGAGAAGGAATATATAAATGAATGCATAAGATGATGAATTATAAATGTGTGGATAAATTGTGAGAATGAGTGAAAGAATAAGGCAGTGTGTTTGAGACAGTGTGAGACAAAGACCGCCGGCTATTTAGGGACAAAGATGTCTTACGCTGGGCTGTTTGGAGACCAAGATGGCTCACACTGGGCTGTTTGGGGACAACCGTGATGCGAGTCTCCCTTTAAACCACATCCCAAAAGTGCTCTATTGGTGACTATGGATGCCGTTGGACTACAGCGAGCTCATTCTTATGTTCAAGAAACCAGTTTGAGATGATGTGAGCTTTGTGGCATGGTGCATTGTTGCCCTCCTCATCTGTTAGTGAAATCGTTTTGCTATACTACTTGTGATGTCCTGTCTACTCATTGTACAGAGCTATGGAATATGATGGAGCTATAAAAAACAATATATGATAATAATAATTACCCCTCCTTACACCCCTGCACATGTCCAAAATTATTTTGATACTGTTACACAATGTAGCTTAGATTGTTAGAAGCCCATACAACACATGAATCATTGCATGTCATTCTGTAAGAAAAAAATTGTGTATATGTATTTGGAGAAATAACAGAATTTCTGTCGAATCCATGTCCTGCATGATTGTTCAATCACACATTAGGTGCATTGAGAACAAAAGCCGTTTGCAAGTCAAATGATTACTTTCTATGAAAGACATTTCCGTCCTTTGTGTTGTCAACCTCTGAGCGGCATATTGGATGCTCATAGAGTTTGTGACATTAAGGTGCAGGGTAAATCACACTGTTTATTAAAACATACATTTTTCTTGACAACTGCAGTGGATTTATTGTACTTGGAAATAGAAAAGAAATCCAAATTCAACAATGGAACCTTCAATAATTCGTATGTATCAATTATTTTAGCTACATTTGCAACAGTCCTAATGTAAAAACATATTACCGTATTTGCTCGATTATAAGACGAGGTTTTTTTCAGCTGTCAGAGATCAGAGTTCCCCGCACCGGTGCGGAGAATTCTCTCTGACAGTCGGGGAAGGTCTGCGCGATGGACGCAGACAACCTCCGATGCTAGCCACACCTCCTTCCGGCTGCAGCGTACGTTGTCTACGCGAATCGCGTAGACATCTACACGCTGCCCCGGATGCATGACAGGGCAGTCAGAAGCACCGGTAAGGGGGGGGCGGGGGAGTGTTAAATTGGGGGCATAAGGCATTTCTGGAGGCAGAGTGTTCTATGAAATGCCTTTTAACCCCCTTAATGCCACTGCCTCCAGAAATGCCTTTTTAACTCTCTATACGCCACTCTGCCTTCTGAAATGCCTTAAACCTCCCTATATGCCACTCTGCCCCATAATATGTCTTTTAACCCCCTTAATAAGAGTGACATATAGGGGTATAAGGCATTTCTGGAGGCAGAGTGGCACATAGGGGGTCAAAAGGCATATCATGGGGCACAGTGGCATATAGGGGGTATAAGGCATTTCTGGGGCAGATGTGCATAACTGGAGGGGCAGGTTGGAAAATAGAAGGAAATAAAACCAAAATATTTTTCTCAATCATAGCTTTTATTAAAAAAAATAGTTTACATGAATTAACATTTACTGGCAAAACTTTTTTACTATAGGGTCGTCTTATATTCAGGCTTTTTCTTTTTTTCCTAAATTAATATTCAGATTTGGGGGGTCGTCTTATAATCGGGGTCGTCTTATAATCGAGTAAATACGGTAGTTGCAGTGATGTGCAATAAAATTACTTGTTTATGTATTTGATCTGTGACTTTTGCTCTGTCCACATGTGCTATATACGGGAACTTTGCAGCATTATTGCATTTTATTGACATTTGTCGATCCAATTGTATACACAGGGCAGCCTGGTGAAGAACAAATTAGGCAAAGAGAAAAATAAACATATATACATTATATTACCATAAGATGTTATGGACATTTCATCATCATCCCTATATGTGCTTGTTGGACATCCCATTACAAAGCCAGGGGAGTTTGCCCCAGTTTGTGGCTATACCAGCCTCCACTCTTCTGAGGAGGTTCTCCACAAGATTTTAGATTGTGTCTGTGGGAATTTGTGCCCATTCAGCCAAAAGCCAAAAGAGCACTTGTGAAGTCAAGTACTGATGTTAAAGCAAGAAGGCCTGGCTTGCATTTGGTGTTCCAATTCATTCCACAGGTATTCAATTGGGTAACAGTAAGTTCAGGGCTCTGTGCAGGCCACTTAAGTTCATCCACACCAAACTTGTCAAACCTTGCCTTATGGACCTTGCATTGTGTGCAGGGGCACAGTCATCCTGGATCAGAAAAAGGCCTTCCCCAATACATGTTTGTGCTAGTATTGCTTCCAGAGGAAGCTTAGAACTCGGTAGTGAGTGACACTATAGAGGACAGACAATTTTTACGTGCTTCGACAGTCAGCTACCCTGTTCTGTGAGTGTGCATCATCTAATGCTAAGATCTACTAGTTTATGTTATAGGTAATTGTTACAGACTTTTCCCCCTCCTATGTTTGTCCCAGGCAAGAATTAAAGATCAAAAGAATGGGGCAGTTTTTGCTGTGCATCCTTTTGTATGAGCACTAGTTCTATCATACAGAGTACTGAATTTCAGATTAAGTTAACATTTTAATGCACTCATTTATATTTCCCACCAGTTTCACAAGTTAGGAAGCACTCTTACACTATCATACAACGTAATGGATCACTACAGCATGTGTTTTTTTGTAATCCCGAGCAGAAATTGGTGGGATGGGTTCATCTAATACCCCCAATCGTATCTTTAGAATACTCAACCATGTCTTTGGTTAATAGGGGGCCCTAAATAGGGGAACATTTTTTGGACTAAAAATGTGCAAGTTGCAGACATGGATATGCATGTTGCAATCCAACTCACATGCCCTTGCCTACAACTCCCAAAATTTAGAATTGAGTGTACAACGCAATTTTGCAAGTTTTAGGATATGACTGAAGTTGGGTACTGAACAGACACGCACTAATATAACTCACAGAGGCACGCAGAAAAACACTAGTCAGAGACACAACGTTCACAGAGAATCACACAACTCAAGGCACCCACAATCACCACACAAACACACACAAGAAACTGACAACACTTGGAGACGATCACTGGTGTGATAAACCACTGGCACTTAGCCCAGGTCAGAGAAGGTTTAAAAAGCCAGGATATCCTCCAAGTCCTACGTTAGGCACCCCTGACTCGTAGGAAATTGTCATTTTTTATGACTGCTCCTTTCAGTAAAATTTATCAACCTTCCGCTCCCTTTCCATGTGCTGTAGGTACACAAATGTAACCTGTTTGTCTGAAAGAGATATTAAACATCAATACAAGCTGACATGCCGTTGAGCCATTCAGGGGCAAATTTTTCAGTCCTGAACCCTGCTTCAAGGTAGAACTCGCTTAGCACATTTGAATGCACCTGGTGGTCCTCTGTGGTGGTAGGCAGTAGCCACAGGGTAGTTCTGTTTTTATGTAAAGCACTACTTATCTCACAGAAAGAGGAACAAATATCAAAAGAGAGAAGTCCAGCAGCATATTAAATTAACTACTGTAGAAAAGTTATATGAAAGGGTTAAGTATGATTAAAATAGAGCATAGAAAGAAGAGAAAAACACCTGAATGTGCCCCTGCGCAGTTCATTGGGGTTCTCACTTTTAACCCTCTCTTCACACTTACATAAAAAATCTTGGGGGGCGTGGTTAGCCTGCCGAGGAAGATGGCTGCTTAATTTGTGAGCTCCTCACCACCCGCTCTTTACATCTGCGCACTGCACCTGCTAAGCCCGATATGGGCAGAAATAAAAAGACCCCGTCGGACCCTGGTACCCCAGGGACCAGCAGCAAGCCTCCTGTGGCGTCCCTCCGGGAGTATTTCCACACCCCGGCCCTGCTACACTCGCAGCCAGAGGGACCGGACATGGCGCCGGCCTCCACGTGCTCACGGGCCTCAGAAGGGCCCTGAGAGTCCTCCGGAGCCCTCCGCCAGGGACTGGCGTCTAATTTTCTCTTCGCTCCCAACCTAGGATGACTTTAGCCTCCTCGTGACTGAGGTGAAGGAAACCGTCCGGGCCGAGGTCACGGCGCTGCGGGCGGATCTCTCGAGACTGGACGCGAGGGTTACCTCGACCGAAACCAGGGTTCGCGTGGTGGATCGCCAACTCTCCACACTTCAACACTCCTATTCCTCCCAGCTCGCCACTCTGTTCTACCATCTGGAGGACTTGGATAACAGGGGCCGACGCTCTAACATCCGCGTGCGGGGTCTGACCGAGGGCGAGCGCCCCGAAGATCTCAAGGGCCTTCTGGACCGCCTGTTCTCTTCGATCCTGGGCTGGCCTGCTGATGCTGGGAGGAAACCTATCAAGTTTGACCGGGCTCACAGGGCCCTACGATACGGCGGTGGACCGGGTGACCCTCCTCGGGACATCGTCTGCTGTCTACACAGTTTCGCTCTCAAGGAGGAAATCATGCGGGCAGCACGAGCCCATCGGTCCTGGTCCTTTGAGGGACACCAGGTTTCCCTTTTCCAGGACCTTTCTCGGTTTACACTCCAGGCTCGACGGGCACTTTGACCAGTTACTGCGCTCTTACAAGAACACCGGATCTCCTACAGATGGGGATTTCCGTTTACCTTGATGGCGCGCAGGGGTGCCGCTACCGCCACGATCCGGACTCCGACTGATGTTGCACCTTTTCTACGCGCACTGGATTTACCGTCTGTCGAAGTGGAGGACTGGCTTGACAGGGACCCGGGCCCGGGGCTGGCCCAGTGTGGAGACCGTCGACCGCGGCCCGCTCGCCGTGACGCTGCGGAACACGCCCGGAACTTACCCCGGGAGGATTGACTGCCGGGCACCGTGCCTCCTTGACCCGACCGCGTCGGCGCGCTTGTATGCCTGCGTACCTGCCTTTTTTCGTCGGCTGCAGTTGCCGCTATGGTGCCCTGCGCCTTTGGGCCCTTTGGAGACTTTGCTACTCTCGCCATGCATGTCGCATGGCTCACGTGAGCTACCTTGTTTTTTTTTTGTTTTTTTGTTTTGTTTTGTTGGTTTATGTTGTTATCTTTATTTACTTTATCACAGGGTTTTGTTCATGCCCCGTAGGGCCCCCTTCCGCGGGCCGCTACTGCGGTGCGTCTCTTAAGTGTCCTGACCGACTCCTTGCGATGTTGCGCTATTGGTTTTTTGTTTTTTTTTTCGTTTTTTTTTCCTCTTCTTGGTGCTGTTCCCTTCCCATTCCCGCGCCTTTCGAGGTTCCTGCACTACACATCCACTCACTTCCTACACCGCGCCGCCCCTTGGTGGCGTCTGTCACACTCACACCTTCCGACTGCAGTTGCAGCGGGCGAGCCGCTTGTCCCGGTTCGGTTCCTCTTGTCTGTGCGCTTGCGGCTGGTGTTGTCCCGTATGCTCGCCACCCACTTTTCTTAACACTCCACGTCCGGTTCCGTGTCCTCCCAGTCTGCACGTCTCATTTCGGTTTTGCTGTGGCTGGACCCATGTGTCCTGCCTTCGTGGCTCCTCGCTCCATCACAGCTCCTGCCCGCACCCGACAGTGGCATTACACACGCGCGCTCTCTGTTTACGGGGAGATGCTGCTACGTCTGCCAGACCACACACTTGAAGCTGTTAATTTGCCTGCACACTGTTGTACTGCAGTGTTGCTATGGCTGAGCCATTGCACTCCGCTCTCGCACTACTACACGCCAACACAAGCCGCTTTGGGCGTTTTTTTTTTAGATAGCTCTCGCATTGCGTACATACTTCGCTCTGTTTTCCATTTACTGCCTTCTACCCGCCGCCTGATTTACTGTGGTGCTGTATTTTTATGCTACTGTCCCATCTGGGCGGGTGGTGGGATGCTGTGTTCTGTTCATTGATACATTATTACTATAAACGGTTTGCTGTTGCCTTCGTATTGTTACCTTCCTTGGCCCCTAACTCTTCTGCCCCACGTGGGTTCTAGTGTCCTGGTAGTGTTCTATTGGTGGCCCTTTTCCCTCGGCCGAGGTTCGGGTTTTCCACCGGTAGACGACACGTTTGCCCCAAGACTCCCTTCCCCTCTCTGCCCTATATTTCTTCCTTCATCCTTCCATCCTCTATTTCCCTGGTTCTTCCCCTTCCCACCCCCTTCCCTGGGTGTCGGGTCCATTGCTGCCCTCGATGGCTTTCCAACCGGCTCCCCTGACGTTCTTCTCTGTGAATGCCAAGGGTCTTAACGTCCCTGAAAAGCGCTCTAGGGCCCTTAGGGAGTTCCGTTTACACAAAGCCTCGGTTGTCTTCCTCCAGGAAACACATTTTAAGGCGGGACAGGCTCCCAGTCTTCGTGACTCCCATTACCCCACTGGCTACTTTAGCAATAACCCCGAAGCCAAGACTAAGGGGACTGCCATCCTGATCGCTAAATCAATCCCGTTTCTGGTCGTAGACTCTCTGTCCGACGTGTCAGGTCGCTTTACCTTTTTGAAGGGCACTATTGTCGAGGTTCGGTACACATTCGCCAGCATCTATCTGCCCAATCGGGGTCAACACACTGCCTTGCGCTCCATTATATGACTTCCCTCTCCTCTTTTGCGGAGGGGATCCTGGTTTTGGGCGGTGACATGAATGTTCCATTGTGCCCTACGCTGGATACCTCCAGCGGCTCCTGTTGTGTTCCCAACGGTCATCTGAGGTCCATCCGCAAATCGCTCGCTGACACTCACCTGATAGACTGCTGGAGGTCCATGCACCCCATGGATCGTGATTTCACATTTTATTCCTCGCCACACAACAGCTCCTCTCGCCTTGATTACTTATTTCTCTCCCAGTCCCATCTCGACCTCTTGTTGACGTGTTCTATACTGCCGATGACTTGGTCGGATCACTCTCCTGTGACGCTGACCCTGGCATCCCCTTTGCATAGGGCGAGGGAGTGGACGTGGCGACTCAATGACTCTTTCTTGTTAGACGAGGCGCTTGTGGCTCGCGTGCGGTCGGAGTATTTTCGGGAAAATGATACGCAGGGGGTGTCTCCCCCGGTTGTATGGGAGGCCCATAAGAGTGTCATCAGGGGTTTCTTCATTAGGGAGGGCGCGCAGCGGAAGAAATTACGTGCCCAGGAGATAGACAGGCTTACCTCCCGCATTATGCACCTAGACACCACGCATAAGCGGACCCTAACGGACGACATTCATAGAGAGCTGTTGTCCCTCCGGGGTGAACTCTCTGATATCCTGAACTCTCGTTACCGGCGGGCCTCATGAACATGGCAATAAGTGTGGCAAACTCTTAGCGAAAATGCTTAATCCCCATAAAAAGACTAGCCATATTCATAAGATTCGGACGGCAGCGGGTACCGTGTCCTCCTTCCCTTCTCAGATTGTGGAGGCCTTCCACTCCTACTAAGCGGCTCTATATAATTTGCCCCGGGGGGTCCCTCGGGAGACAGAGTCGGACAGACACACGCTCATACACCGCTACCTCGCGCGACATGTCCGCCGCAAGCTTACAAGTGCGCAGGCTGCTGAGATTGACAAACCGCTCTCCGTTGAGGAGCTCACCCTGGCTCTGAGAGCTACGCAGACGGGTAAATGCCCGGGCCCGGACGGGTTGCCCTTGGGTTACTATAAAACGTTTTCCGACAGACTGCTCCCCTACCTACACAGGGCTCTGAATTACCTCTTGGAGGGCTACAGCTTGCCCCCCCAGACCCTGGAGGCCACGATCACCGTTATTCATAAAGGAGGCGGGGACCCCTGTTTGTGTCAGAGCTACAGGCCCATATCTCTGTTAAATACGGATTTAAAACTTTACGCTAAGGCCCTGGCGCTGGTGCATCCTGATCGGGCGGGGTTTGTCCCCCGCCGTGAGGCATGCGATAACACTATACGTCTCCTTAACATTGTCCACCGGGCTGGGACGGGGAATCACCGCCTTTTGTTCCTCTCCACCGATGCCGAAAAGGCTTTCGATAGGGTGGACTGGACGTTTTTGCGGGCTGCCTTGGAGCACCTGGGTCTGGGCCCCTCCATGCTCGCGTGGATTGCCGCCCTTTATACCGCGCCCACGGCCCGGATAAGGGTTAATGGTGCCTTGTCACCGCCAGTGTCGATTGGCAATGGCACTAGGCAGGGTTGCCCTCTGTCCCCTCTTTTGTTCGTGCTGTCTCTAGAGCCCTTTTTGGAGGCTATTCGCTAGTGCCCCGACATTCTGGGTTTTCCTGACGGAGGGGGACATCATAAGGTTGCTGCCTACGCGGACGATCTGCTCTTTGTGGTGGATCGCCCTGAGATTTCTCTGCCTAGCATTCTTGCAGAGTTTCGTTCCTATGGTGCCCTGTCCAACCTTAAAATCAATTTCTCCAAATCGGAGATTTTGAATGTCTCGGTGCCCCCGCAGCAGGTTCCTGCCCTCGCCTCTAGCTTTTCCTTCCGATGGTGCCCTGGGAAGATGAAGTATTTGGGTGTTTGGTTGACGACTGACTTGGCCTCGTTATACGCTGAGAATTTTGCTCCTTTATTGTCTACTTTGGCGAATGACCTCCAGGGGTGGATGCCCATGTATCTATCCTGGATTGGCCGGGTCAATGTGGTGAAGATGAACCTGCTCCCGTGGGTCTTGTATCTGTTTCAGACTCTTCCGATTAGGCTCCCTCGGGACTTTTTCGCCTCTCTCTCTCCGGTCCGCAGTGCTCAGATTCATTTGGGGGAATAAGAGCCCGAGGCAGAAGTTTTCGCAACTTACACGGCCAAAGTCCGCGGGCGGACTTGCACTGCCGGACTTTCACAGGTACTACCAAGCCACTCACTTGCTTCGTGTGGTGGAGTGGAACGTGGCGGGTCCGGGACAGAAGCCCTGGGTTGCGCTGGAGCTTGGTGGCTCACGGGGTAAGGTCCTGCACGCCCTCTGGGGCCCTAGAGTGGGGGTCCGAGTGGTGTCGCACCCCTTGGTGTCGGCAACTCTGTCGGTGTGGCAGGCTGTGGGCTCCCTCATTCTGTCTTCCACACACACTGAGCGGCCTTCCTTCTGTTCGAGCTGGGAGTCCCTGGGCGTAGCTGACCTTACGGATGGGGACTGGGAAAAAATTTTATTCTCACGCACAAAAGCTCAAGGGCCACTAAGATTCAGGAAACAAATTATAAAATTTTGTCCCATTGGTACCGGACGCCTCAGAGGCTACGCTTCATGTTTCCAGACTCCTCAGATAGATGCTGGCGATGTGCTGGGGCTGTGGGTACGATGCTGCACATATGGTGGGACTGCCCCCTTATTCAAACATTCTGGAAAGAGGTCCACCGTGTGATTTCGGAGCTCTCTTACCCCCCCCCTTTTCAAGCTTTTACACCACACTCACCACTCTCTCCCATTATAAGCGTTCGGTTGTGCGCCATTTACTGGACGCGGCTAAGGGCCTCATTCCCCTGTATTGGAAGCAACAGGGCGCTCCGCCTATCAGGGATTGGATGTCGAGGGTTGAGGACATTAGGAGGATCGAAGATCTCTCCGCGGTTACTGTGAAGCAGAGGGAGGGGTACACGGCCACCTGGTTTCACTGGCTTTCTTATATGTCCTCGCTCGACTTGTGAATTGTGTTTCTCTCCCATGCATCTCTCACGCTTTGGGGATTTCGTTGATGCTGTGTTTTTGATTATCTTTATGCTCACCGTCATGGTGCATGTTTTGTCCTCTCACACTGCTGACGGTGCTGTTTCTGCTGCAACCCCTGCGCGGGTTTTTGCATGTTTTATGCCTGACTCTGTTCACAATATGTATGGACTTGCCTACCCTTACCTCCCCCTTCCCTTCTTTCCTTCTGTATCCCATCCCCCGTCTTACCTCCCTTATAAAATCTCTACAAAATTCAATAAACTTCGATTCTGAAAAGAAAAAAAAAAATCTTTTCTTTAGAAAATATGTATTATCGTAGTCAGTTTTCTTTTTGGATTGTCAAATGCTGCCCTCTTGTGTACAATTTGCAAACTGACCATTTTTAATAAACCACGTGCACTTTTAAGGCGTACGATACTAAGAACTCTGGGCAATTACTGTACTATTGATTTATTGATGGAACTATTATAAAGTCAGTTGTCATGTCTCATAGTTAACCTGTACCATGTTAATCCAGCAGTCAGCAGTCTTTTTTCAGTTTTCTACAAGAACGCAATCTCTAAAATCAATTTGTAGAGTGTTCCTCTCTTTCCCCGAACACACAGAACACCAAGGTTCAGGAAGAGTCTAATTGATTGTACAATATGGGGAGTAAGGACAGTCTAAAACAAATGCGTTTAAAGCTAAATTATATTTCACACTTTCTGGTTAATCTGATTACAACCTTTAGATAGAGGTAAATTCAATCAGCCAGCAAAATAAAGCACATAAGAGCTTCTATATTATTTTAACAGATTTTGTAGATATTAAACACCATGTGTGTGCGCTGCAACTTCTGGGTGCCTTTCTTCTCTCCAGCAATATGACAATTGTATTTCAAAAAATCCATAAAGTATAGAAAGCACTAAAGCATGGAGGCTTGAACTGTGTTGGTATTTTTATGACAACCATGTCTGTTGGCAGCTTTTGCATGGACAATTCCCAAATCAACATATTGTGCGCACAGCCTTTTATATGACTAGGGCCACCTAAAGAAATCTTGGGCCTCGGTACACGGTTACCGCCTGGGTCGCAATTTTTCCCCCCTGAAATTCAGGTGCTTGTTCCAGAATTCTAATAAGCGGCTCACTTTCCAGATTAAAAAGGTGGTGGGGGATGAGGACACTCCTGTCTTGTGCCCCTTCCAAACGGAAAATAATCTCAGTTTAAGTTGTTAACTGTGATTTGAGCTTTTGGCAACAAAAGTGAGTACACCCTAAGTGGAAATGTCCAAATTGGGCCCAAAGTGTCAATATTTTGTGTGGCCAACATTTTTTTCTAGAACTGCCTTAACCCTCTTGGGCATGGAGTTCACCAGGGTTTCACAGGTTGCCACTGGAGTCCTCTTCCACTCCTCCATGACGACATCATGGAGCTGGTGAATGTTAAATGACTTGCACTACTCTACCTTCCGTTTGAGGATGCCCCACAGATGCTCAATAGGGTTTAGGTCTGGAGACATGCTTGGTCAGTCCATCACCTTTACCCTCAGCTTCTTTAGCAAGGCAGTGGTGGTCTTGGAGGTGTGTTTGGGGTTGTTATCATGTAGGAATACTGCCCTGCGGCCCAGTTTCCGAAGCGAGGGGCTCATGCTCTGATTCAGTATGTCACAGTACATGTTGGCATTCATGGTTCCCTCAATGAACTGTAGCTCCCCAGTACCAGCAGCACTCATGCAGGCCCAGACCATGACAATCCCACCACCATGCTTGACTGTGCTCCTCACTTGGTTGGTGCCATACACACTTGACACCATCTGAATCAAATAAGTTTATCTTGGTCTCATCGGACCACAGGACATGGTTTCAGTAATCCATGTCATTAGTCTGCTTGTCTTCAGCAAACTATTTGCAGGCTTTCTTGTGCATCATCTTCTTCCTTCTGGGACAACAGCCATTCAGACCAATTTGATGCAGCATGCGGCGTATGGTCTGAGCACTGACAGGCTGACCCCCCCACCCCTTCAACTTCTGCAGCAATGCTGGCAGCACTTATACATCTATTTCCCAAAGAAAACCTCTGGATATGACGCTGAGCATGTACACTCAACTTCTTTGGTCGACCATGGTGAGGCCTTTTCTGAGTGGAACCTGTCCTGTGAAACCGGTGTATGGTCTTGCCCATCGTGCTTCTGCTCAGTTTCAGGGTCTTGGCAATCTTCTTATAGCCTAGGCCATCTTTTTGTAGAGCGACAATTCTTTTTTCCGCATCCTCAGAGAGCGCCATGAGGTTCCAGTGTCCAGTATGAGAGAGTGTGAAAGCGATAACACCAAATTTAACACACCTGCTCCCCATTCACATTTGAGACCGTGTAACACTAACGAGTCACATGACACTGGGGAGGGAAAATGGCTGATTGGGCCCAATGTGGACATTTCCACCTAGGGGTGTACTCACTTTTGTTGCCAAGGTGTTAGACATTAATGGCTGTGTGTTGAGTTATTTTGAGGGGACAGCAAATTTACACTGTTATACAGGCTGTACACTCACTACTTTACATTGTAGGACCAGGGCTAAGATTTTGTAATATTCTGCTGCCATTCCATCTGGGCCAGAAGTCTTGCCGGTAGCTAGTGTGGAGATAATTTGTTTAATTTCTGGGGGTGCAACTGGAAATTCAAGCAACCGCTATTGATGGGATTTAATTTGGGGAGACGCTGTTTAGAAAATAGATAGTATGTCAGTGAGGTTATAGGGCGTTTCAAAATATTCTGCAAAGTACTTCGTGAGTTTCCGTGATAGTGGCACCTGTCAGAGTTGACATTTCTGTGAGTTTTGTGTTTGTAGCCTTTAACCAAGTTCGCCAATAATTTAGTGGGCCTGTTGCCCCAGAGGAAGAATTGTTTTCTCTTATAATCATTGCTAAGTAGGGATGCACCGAAATATCAGTGGCCGAAACGTCTCGGCCGAAAATGGCATTATCGGCAAAAATAAAATAAAAAATAATTGTCCGCAGGGGCCCTGCTGCTTACCTCTGTGTTGCTGTGTTGTGTTCCCCCAGGGCGTTTGCACAGAGTGCGAGCAACGCAGAGGGAAACAGCAGCCCCTGCGGAAGTCTGCGAGCGGCACCGAAAGATCTGCAGTTCAGGTAAGGAGATGGGGGAGGGTTATGAACGAGTATGCATGATTGAGGGAATAATTGAATACCTGTGAATAATTAGTATCTGAATGATAGGAGTATGGTTGCTATTTTACACATATATATGATTGCTAAAAGCAATCACACTCCTATCATGCCCAGGCATACCCAGATTCCAGCATGTACCGGTTGCCTGGGCATAATAGGAGTGTGATTGCTGTTAGCAATCATATACCGTATTTGCTCGATTATAAGACGAGTTTTTTTTCAGAGTAAATTTTTTCAGTCTTATAATCGAGGTCGTCTTCTAATCAGACCTCAAATAGCTGGAAAAAAATGTCCGCTGGGGCCAGGCTGCTTACTTTAGTCGCAAGCAGCGTCTCTTGTACTAGCAGCAGGAGAACAGGAACCCTGCAGAGTCGTCACATGACTCTGCCCCCTCCTTCTTCCTTGGGGGGGCGGGACAAGAGAAGTTGCAGAGGGAAGCAGCCGGGCCTGTGCAGAAGTCTACGAGTGAGAGATCTGCAGTTCAGGTAAGGGGTTTATGAGCAAGTATGTGTGATTAATGGAATGAATGTGTATTTAAATGTTTGTGAATGAGTGTGTGATAGCATGGATGTGTATGTAATAAAACATTTCATATACACTGGCTACTATCATGCCCAGGTAGCCAGCACATGCTGGAATCACTCAGATTCCAGCATGTACCAGCTGCCTGGGCATTATAGGAGTTTAATTGATGGATTGAGAAAGACCTGTGTGTCGAAACGTTTCCTGTGTGAAATAAACTCACCTCGCCATTGAAGTGCTGAGCCTTTGCTTCTTTATTCCATATATTTGAGGGACTGGTGGTACCCTGGCTCGTGCACCACCTCATAACTGTATTCTCACCTTTCGTTTTTAAGAATGTAATGATGACAAGTATATTTTCAGTTGGTCAGTGACTATTAACACCGAGTGTCAGATATCTATCAAGTATATATGGGATGCAGCAGAGAAGAAAGCTAAGATACTGATGTTTTGGATGCTTTCCAATAAAGCCTTTCTTCAGTTGTTGAACTGCTCCAAATTATATGAATATAAATGTACGTGAACGGAGAGAGAAATAAGACACACGACACACTCTGGGTCAGGTCCAAAATCACTCTGTTTAATTATGTTCATGTTATAGGTTATATAGTGTCCGGAAAAGGACGTCAGGTTACATGAAGCATATTAATTGGTTAATCCTGAAACTATGCGGAAATAGGCAGAAAACCGTTAGAAACAAATGTTGGGTAATTTCCTGTAACTGAGTGCGAGATGTTAGCCGGATATCTTTGCGGTTAGCAAAACATAGATGAAATATCTGTTAACCAATATTGAATGTACTAATATACTGCTACTTGCGTCTCCCGCATGTCTGCGTGGGGTGTGACCCTTTATACTGGTCGAAGCCAACTTATATTCATTAAAGCAATAAGTGTTTCTTGCTGATATATTTTGGTTCCATAACAGTCCCCCCTTGAATATATGATGGCCGACTGTCCCTATTCCTGACAGATCCTACCGGACATGATCCCGCATCCTCTTCACCTGCAGTGGCGACAAATTATCCCTACTGGATAAAATCCCGGTTTCAGGTCTTGGTCATGTCCCTCGGATCTATATGTCCCTACACAGGGCGGGGACTACCGTCAGGGGGAACTATCGAACTGAATGGTGTTTCATAGGAAGGTGCAAGGCTTGGCATCGTCTCATTGTACATAAACATTAATAGGGTAGTCTCGCCTACTGCAAGCATCTTATCACATAGGCGTCGAAAGCAAGGGACTACACATAATAGCATAAAAGTAACAATAATCAGTAAAATTATTCCCAGCTTGCTTCCATCCTTTGAGCCATCCAAACCATTCGGCCCCTGGATGATCGATTCCGGAGTTGCACTTTAATTCGTCTCCTAGAGAATTTAACTTTTTAATAACCATGGTCACTTTTCCGTCGGGGCCTGTATTATCTGTATTATACAACAAGTTTTTCCAATTATTTGACAGACTCTGCCTTTTTCTGCCAGAATCATATCTGTGCCATTCGATTCTGAAAAATCATCTGGGTTGCGGCCTCCAATTGATCCGAAAGTCCTTGGAGCGCATCTCGGGTGTAGTTGACAAATCTCTGCTGATTATAATAGATATAGTTAATCCAGTCAACATTTTTATTCACAGTAATAATTGGCCAAATAGATTCGAAACCAGCAGCAACTTGGTCTCGGGCTTTGTATTCATCTGGGATCCTATCGCATCTATATATACATGGGGGTCGAAACTTCCTTCGGGGGTCTTCGATGTACTGCGTCTTTTACGAGATAATGTGGACTGGACTTCAATAGTTTCTGGCTTTTCCGACATTATAAGTAGTGGCATTATAGCTTTGGCCAGCGCACATTCGCCAGTCCAACTACCTTCTAACCTGGTGCGCAGTTTCATGTCCCCACATAGCCAATAGATATCTCCCAGGGAATACACTTGATTTTGTGTGAGGGAACCGGTCAGATTACTGTACTCGGCACAACTACCATCTGAGAAATTATCAAAAAATTTACCAGTTCCTTTTGTGTTTGAAACCCAGGTATAATTACCAGAATATATGGTGATCCCTTCCTGTGTTTCTCTGCCCGTAAATATTCTGGAGTAGGTTCTAGAAACACAATCTATAATATGACAGTGTTGAAACAAAAATGTGGCTACTGGAGTTGTACCAAAAAGTTGGAGGACCTGCCTGTCGTGCGTCTCTTGTAATGGCTACCCGACCCCCCTGGTGACTGGTAGCTTGAGCCATAGAACCTGTGTGTAGAACCTGTGTCCCCCACATATACGGCAAAATGATTAATAGCAGCAATGGGATGCCCACCCCCTTGTAAAGGATATGCATTTTAGGAGTTAATTGCTGGAGGATCGTATCCTTTGACTCTCTTGCAGTGTGATGCGTGTATCCACGTGGGCTTCTCTTCAACTTTTACTGAGATAGAAATTGTTAGTAGCACTTGATAAGGGCCCTCGAATTGCGGTTCCAGAGTGGATCGGACGTGTTTCTTCACGACCACCCACTCCCCAGGCAATAGGGAATGGGTACCTTCAAGGGTATTGGGATCTGGAATAGAAGAGAAAACTTGGGCATATATATTAGATCACTGAGTAGTCAAAGCAATAACATATTTTGCAATTGTTTCATAATTAATTTGCAACTGCTGTGGGAAGTACTGTCCTAGCTTGGGACTACTTCCAAAAAAAAATATTTCATGTGGAGTAAGCTTATGTGACGCCTTTGGCGTGTGTCTGATAGCAAAAAGCACGATGGGTAGGCATTGTACCCAATTTAGACCAGTTTCTTGAGTCATTTTTAACATTTGACTTGAATATACAGTTCAGTCTTTCCACTTTCCCACTACTTTGGGGTCGGTAGGGCGTGTGGAAGGCGAGATGTGAACCTATAATTTTCCACACTTCTTGAGTGATGTTTGCCGTAAATGCAGGTCCTTGGTCGCTTTCTATGACCTCAGGGACTCCAAAACGGCAAATAAGTTCTTGAATGAGTTTCTTTGCGGTAGTGGGTGCAGTTTGATTTCGTACTGGATAGGCTTCTGGCCATCCGGAAAACACATCTACCACTACCAGTACATATTGAAAAATCTGACACATTGGCATTTGAATATGGTCGATTGGAATCTGTTGGAAAGAATATTGAGCTTTTGGTAAACATTTGGACGGAGTTGGTTCCGCCCTTCCAGTGTTGCACTAAGCGCAGATTAAACAGGATTCGGTGATGCGTGCCAGTATTGGAGTGATTCCTGGAGCAATCCAGATTTTGTCGATGATTTCTTTCATAATGGTTTTAGACTGATGTGTAGGTCCGTGAGCTAACGATGCAACTTAAGGATATAATGTCCGGGGTAAACAAAGATATTGGCCTTGTGCCCAGGCTCCCCACTCATCTTTAGCTGCTCCTTCTTGTATCCATTGGTTTTGTTACTTGGTTGAAGCTTGTTGTTGTAATTGAATTAGAATATCCCAGTCTAATTCCATTACTGCTTCCTCGGTCACGGTCATTAGAGGGACCGTTGAGTCTTCATTGAGGGCTGTTTGCTTGGCTGCATTGTCTGCTAAGGCGTTTCCTTTTGCTTCCATAGTGTCAGCCCGTGAGTGTGCCTTAATTTTGATCACTGCAACTTGTTTCGGGAGTAGGGCCGCAGTCATCAAAGCTTCTACTGCTTTCCCGTTCTGGATTGGAGTTCCTGCTGCGGTGATATAATCTCTGCCTTCCAGATGACTCCAAAATCATGTACAACTCCGAAGGCGTACCTGGAATCCGTATAGATATTCGCGGTAGAATCTTTGGCCATAATGCAGGCCTCGGTGAGGGCAGCTAGTTCAGCCTCCTGAGCCGACTGATCCGGTCGTAGAGCTTTTGCACATAGTACAGTGGTGTCAGTCGTAACCGCCATTCCCGTATGGAAGCGACTCTTGTTATCGGCATATCTGGAACCGTCCACAAAGAGGGTCCATTCTGGGTTCGAGATTGGGGTATCCTGTATATTCGGAGGTGAACCGACTTCCGCTTGTATCATGGTCAGACAGTCATGTGGATCGTTCTCGGGAGGTACATCTGGAAAATCGACATTAGATGACTGTGTATGCCACAATAGCTGTTCTTGAAGATCTTCTTCGGAATATCAGAATACTCCCCCCTTGGAAGTGGAAGGAGGGCAGCCGGATTGAGAACATTGCATCGTTGAATAGTAACATTGGAGACGAAGATGACGCTGAGCAGTGAGATGTCTGGGTTGAGTCTGTTGTAAAATAGCTGAGATATCATGTGGAGCTAGAATTGTCAAAGGATGTCCGAGAACAATATCTGAAGTGACATCTAGAAGACAGCTGGCCGCATCAATAGCCCTTACACAGGAGGGTGCTGCGCGAGCAACTGGATCCAAACGTTTGGAGTAGAATCCGAGGGGGCGATGTCGACCGCCGTGCATCTGAGTGAGAACGCCTGTGGTATGGTCTTGTCGTTCCATTACATATAGACGGAACGGAAGAGAATAGTTCGGAATTCCCAAAGCTGGAGATGAGGCAATCATTTGTTGTAGAGCGTAGAAAAAGACTAGGGCTTCTTGTGTGAGATAGAAAATTGCTGGGAGTTCTCGAGGAATACAGTTATATAGAGGCTGCATCACGACAGAAGCATCAGGAATCCAGGGACGACAGTATGAAATAAGACCCAGAAAAGTCTGTAAGTGATAGAGTTTCTGGCGGGGCCAACTCTAGGATAGCCTTCTTTCGTGCCATCGTAAGATGTTTGCGGCCTTTGGTAATACAATGTCCTAGAAAAACAACTTTTTGAAGACATAACTGTAGCTTTGATTTGAAGATCTTGCAGCCAGCTGTGGCTAGAAAATAGAGCAGAAACTGGATGGGCTGTTTTGGGCTCCTTGAGGCATCACAGTCCAGATATACTGTCGACCAGTGTGGGTGAATGCAAAAAAATATTGACACGAAGGATGCAGTGGAATGGAGAAAAAGACATTAGCAAGATCAATTACAGTGAACCAGGAAGCCGCAGGCGGAATACTGGACAAAAAAGAGTATGTGGATTCGGTACGATGGGGGCATCCAGAACCGTAGCTTCATTGAACTTGCGCGTAGATTTTGTACCATCTTGTATACTGGAGGTTGTCCTTTTATTTGTTTCTTTTTCACTGGGTACAGCGGAGTATTGCAAGGAGAAGTGGTAGGTATTATTGCACCTGATTCTAGAAGTGCAGTTACTTGGGTGGATATTGCATCTTGTTGGGCCACTGATAAAGGATATTGGGCCTTGTATAGAAGAATGTTAGGATCCTTAAGCAGTTCCACCCCTTGCCCGACAACTCGGCACCATTATAGGGCGGTGGCGTATGAGACACTGGAATTTTACACAGATATCTTGAGTGCTTTTCATCATACGTTTCTTTGCCATCTAACGATCTAAATTCCTTGCTACAATCCAACCATATTCTGACAGTATCTTTCAGTCCCTCATCGCTCAATCTCCCAGCCTTATCATTCAAAAGCGTCTGCCAGACATCAACCGATAATGTACCTCCTTTAGGTATTTGGTATCGCTTTACCAACTTAGACAATTGCTTAATGTACTTTTTCCCTCGTCTGTCTGCAACTATTTGGGAGGGTGTACAATATCCAATCGGTACCCTACTATTAACGTTCCCCATCTTGCAATGGTATCGTTACCTTGTCCGCAACCGTTCGAAACCTTCAGATATGAGGCTCACACACACTGTAGTACTATTATGCACTGGGGGCAGGCGACTAGGCTACCCAAAATAACTGGGGACAGGCGAATGGGGCTGTCCAAAGTAAAGTTAGTCTTATGGCACCACCTGGGATCAAAATATATAGATTGATGCTGCAGAAGTGTAACACTTTACCGATTTCTTCCCACTACAGTGTGTTGGCCAAAAAGAGGGAGGCACCACAGTTCAACAAGTGCTACAACAGTATATTTACATGGGGTTCTTTTATTGCCACTCGAGGGTGCGTTAACCACCTGAGTTCCCTCCTCCGAATACACACGTGAGTAACGAGTGACACACAAGGTAGATAAACAATCTTACCTTGTAACTGGGCTGCAGTCCCAGGGTCCAATCGTCAGCTCACGGCGTGAACTCTCCCCGGGAGGGACCTCCGACGTGTACGGCTTCCTCGAGCCCCACGTTAGGCGCCAACTGTTTTGGATGCTTTACAATAAAGCCTTTCTTCAGTTGTTGAACTGCTCCAAATTATATGAATATAAATGTACGTGCACGGAGAGAGAAATAAGACACACGACACACTCTGGGTCAGGTCCAAAATCACTCTGTTTAATTATGTTCATGTTATAGGTTATATAGTGTCCGGAAAAGGACGTCAGGTTACATGAAGCATATTAATTGGTTAATCCTGAAACTATGCGGAAATAGGCAGAAAAGCGTTAGAAACAAATGTTGGGTAATTTCCTGTAACTGAGTGCGAGATGTTAGCCGGATATCTTTGCGGTTAGCAAAACATAGATGAAATATCTGTTAACCAATATTGAATGTACTAATATACTGCTACTTGCGTCTCCCGCATGTCTGCGTGGGGTGTGACCCTTTATACTGGTCGAAGCCAACTTATATTCATTAAAGCAATAAGTGTTTCTTGCTGATATATTTTGGTTCCATAACACTGATGCTCTCATAAATCTGAAATAAGGCAATTGTAACGTGCTTTTTGACCATTGACCACGTGAAACATTGTAATAATAATTAGTAATATGTTGCCCGTTCACCTTTTACTAAATTAACCTAGACTGTACACTAGCCTAAGCTTTGTTCTTTTGGGGGGGGGTTTGTGTTTGTTTTTTTACAGATACCATGGATGGAAGACCTGTGAACTACATTCTTTTTTTTTTTTTTATGTTGGCCCAATAATAGCCCAACTTTCACTAAAGATTCCACACAAAGCCTTATATAATCTTTGTAAGGGTATTGAATGAGGAAAGGTATTCTTTTATGCAACTTCACTGAATAAGAACGTGTGCACAGACAAAGCAGGTACAGCATTATGCGACTCATTGCTGACATCTTGAAGAAGAAAAAAAAAAACCTTCATTTTTTTGTTGGCTCACGGATCCACAGAAATTCTGTGAAGACCAGCCCAACAGTATTTTTCTTATAAACATACATTGCTTATTTTAGCTTCTTCCAAAACATTTGTAATGCAGTTTATTGGACCAAATAAGCTTTGAAGTGCTCAAAGTAGGGCTGCAACTAACTATTATTTTCATAATCGATTAGTTGGCCGATTATTTTTTCGATTAATCGATTAATCGGATAAAAAAAATGAATGTACATTTTTCATTTATTTAAAATAATGTAATAAACAAATGATATTAAATACAAACAGCATAATAAAAAAAACTTTGATAAAATGCATTTCTTGCCTTTATTTCGCAACCAGCCCCCCCCAATTTATGCACGTTTGAGCCCAGGCTTGCCACGCTGCCTCCCAGACATGCCACTCCACGCTGCCTCCCACATATGCCACTCCACTCTGCCTCCCACATATGCCACTCCACTCTGCCTCCCACATATACCACTCCACGTTGCCTCCCACATATGCCACTCCACGCTGCCTCCCACATATGCCACTCCACTCTGCCTCCCACATATGCCACTAAACGCTGCCTCCCACATATGCCACTCCACGCTGCCTGCCACATATGCCACTCCACGCTGCCTCCCACATATGCCACTCTGCCTCCCACATATACCACTCTGCGTCCCACATATGCCACTCCACTCTGCCTCCCACATATGCCACTCCACTCTGCCTCCCACATATGCCACTCCACGCTGCCTCCCACATATGCCACTCCACGCTGCCTCCCAAATATGCCACTCCACGCTGCCTCCCAAATATGCCACTCCACGCTGCCTCCCACATATGCCACTCCACTCTGCCTGCCACATATGCCACTCCACTCTGCCTCCCACATATGCCACTCCACTCTGCCTCCCACATATGCCACTCCACGCTGCCTCCCACATATGCCACTCCACGCTGCCTCCCACATATGCCACTCCACGCTGCCTCCCACATATGCCACTCCACTCTGCCTCCCACATATGCCACTCCACGCTGCCTCCCACATATGCCACTCCACGCTGCCTCCCACATATGCCACTCCACGCTGCCTCCCACATATGCCACTCCACGCTGCCTCCCACATGTCACTCCACTCTACCCCCACATATGCCACTGTGCCTGATACACCTTATACCCCGATACACCACTCCATCCTCCCCAGACACGCCACACTGCCTCCCAGACATGCCACACTGCCCTCCCCACATATGCCACTCCACTCTATCCCCAGATAAGCCACTCTACCCCCAGATATGCCACTGTGGCCCCAGATCTGCCTTATACACCCTGATACACCACTCTGTCCTCCCCAGACATGCCACACTGCCCTCCCCACATATGCCTTATATACCCTATATGCCTTATACCCCCAGATATCTCATAGTCCCCTCATAGAGTCACAGACCATATTTTTATAACTAAGTACTGGGTTAATCTTCACTGCCCCCAGGATTTAGATTCCCCTTAGTTTGCCCCCCTTTATCTCTAACTGCACCTTAAGTTAACTTTAATAAATTAATAAAATTAACCCTCAGTCCTCATCATTAAATTAACCCTAAACACCCCATTAACCATAACTGCCCCTAAATTAACCCTAAAGACCCCATCAACCACAGCATCCCCTAAATTAACCCTAAAGACCCCATGAACCACAACAGCCCCTAAATTCACCCTAAACATACCATTAACCAAAACTGCCTCAAATTAACCCCAAACACACCATTAACCATAGCTGCCCCTAAATTAACCCTAAACACCCTATTAACCATAACTGTCCCTAAATTAACCCTAAACACCCCATTAACCATAACTGCCCCTAAATTAACCCTAAACACCCCATTAACCATAACTGCCCCTAAATTAACTCCCACCTCCCCTAACTTTCAGTAGCCCAAATATTAATTTTATACTTAGTTAGATGAGTGTCACAGCCATGTGGTTCTGGCCTTCTGGGATTACAGGGAGGGACTGGTAAGTAGGAGCTGCTGCTGTGAGTCAGACTAAACGGATTATATAAAAATCGATAAAAATAGATTCAACTAATCGATAATGAAATTCGTTGGCAACGATTTTCATTATCGATTATTATCGATTTTATCGATTAGTTGTTGCAGCCCTAGCTCAAAGGTCCATTCAGTCGAATGTACTAATTTGTAAACACCATTGAGGGGTTAGAAGTTAGTATTTCATGTATTTTTTTTATCCCACTTTGAGAGCAGTTCTTTATTATAAGAACATGTATTGCGTGATAGGATAGAGTTTATGATCTAGTGTTGCTGTATCGCAGATACATTATTAGTGGTGACTGGCAAAGAACAACACAAAATGTTAATTTCATTAAAGAAATCCTATGTTCCAAAATATATAAGGCCTATGCAATTGCATTCCCAAGTGAGTATTTTTAATGTGCTTAATTTATTTTTGTAAAGATACACAACAACAAAAATCTAATGTAAAATGGATTACAATATTACACAGAAGACTCTTTACAGAATATGTTTAAGGTTATTCTTTGTGAACTAGTCTCTTCTGTACCAAAGTACTACATTTACAATTTTCAAGCCTGCATTGTGGCTATATTTTGGCTAATGCTTGTCCCTGGTAATCAGCAGTGACAGTATGGAGAATTGATCAATATACAGTGCAACTCCGTGCAAATTACCCTGGTTTGCCTTTCACATCTTTTTATAGTTGGCTCGAAAGGCCTAAATTACCCCTCAGCTGCTTATGGGGAAACTGCAGGAAACCTTTTTTTTCTAATCTAAAGTAAATATAACTTTGGTATAAACGGCACATTACGTATTAAAACATTTTAAAAGTAGATTTTCTTTATATGCTGGGCAGACTAAATAAATAAAATACAATCCCCAATAACCAATATCTCTGTACAGCTGCATGAATCTTGTTTACAGAAGTGTAGAAAGAAACAAAAATATTGTAAATGCAACTTGTTTTTTTTTAAGTGCATAATCACCTATATTTGTTTTGCCTTTCTGGCAGCCATATTATATTTTTGATATAAATCAAAATAACGATATATTCCAAAACACTTCAGGTTAATGGGATTACCCAGAATTAATAGTTTTTGCAAGTGAGAGCTGTGTATTATAGTCACATTTGGGTTTTCATGAATGAAACGGTGCAAGACCGTTTTAAGTTGGTGGGGAGCAGGCATGGCCAAACACCACTCCCCCTGCCCAGAAAAAGAAACTGACCAATAGACAAACCCAAAGTGTTCCCACATATGATTTTAATACATTTGCTGTCTCTACCTTGCTGTTTTTGTGTTGCAGTCAGTTTTGTATTTGAGTTATAAAAATAAACAAAAAAAAAATCTACAAAACTTCTGATCATTATGCTTGTTCTATTACTTGCATGAAAGCCTCATGATACTGATTATTTTTCCTTCCCACTGGAAGCTCAACTAAAACAGAGGGGGGGGGGTACAAATAGATTACATTAAAATGTAATAATCCTACTAGTTTGCCCTTTACAAAAACACTTGATATCCAAATAGCCTCTCTCATATCTGTGCCCAGTAACAGTGCATACAAGAACCTTTCTACTGATCTGGAGTTAACAAAAGGTTCTCACTGTAAACATAATGAGTGACACTGAGAAAAATGATCACTATATAGAGGCATATAGCAGTTGTAAAGAATAGAAATAAAACCATTAAAGCATGCTTGTTTGAAATATATTTTTATTTACAATGCAACAAAATGTGAATAAAGCAACAAGACAAGATGACTAATTGTCTCCAATATGGTACAATAAGCTGGAGAGCAGGGTTGGCTAAATTAAATTCTTTAGGATCCAACATATAGTAGGTGACTATTAAGGCTAATTGTTTCTTAAGTAGGTGTTGCTGTTGGTGTCCTTTAAGAATTTAACTTGCCTGTTAATGCTCTAGAGGTCAAATAAATTCAAAACACAGACAGAAATTTAGCAAAATACAATTAAAAAAAAGTTTTTCATACAATAGAATCATTAGTAAAGAGATGAGACAGTCTTGATTCCATATTTACATTATTTTAATATTAATCTACCAAGAACCCATACAACACTCATGGGTATTTTACACAAAAGTTATTGTCCTTGTTTAGTATAGTTGATGCCCCTTAGCGCTGGGCCAGGACCTTCTTAAGGTGAAAAAGTACAGATCTTTTTCTTGGCAAATTAGCATATTTATATTCTTGTTAAAGTGCAACTTATTACTTAACATTTAAGGATCAGAACAATCCAAAATAATGCACCCGTCTTGTTGGCGTCTATGGCTTTTTAGTTTCAGAATTAGTAACTAATGCAGTACAGCCATGCCACAAAAAATGCATGGATGCCATCATCTTGAAAACGCTGTACTCCATTTCAACAAAGATTTTATAATGAAACTAAAATATGTGCTTATTTAAGATCTGGAAGTGTTCTACATATATTTGCTTTGTGTATTTAAATCAAACTATACACTGAACCTGCATATACTCATGACTGCAAACTCATGACTAATTCTACGTCAATAAAACCTAAACATTTTTTTAAAAAGTCAACAGTTGAGTTCAATAGGTCTAACGGTATAACTTAGTTCCGTGAATTATGCCAGTTACCTACAAACTATCAACTCATTAAATACTACAATGGTTATCTCTCAAATGTTCTTTATTCTCTGGCAATATAAACTATCGGTAAATAGTGAATAAGCTTTTTAAGTGGATCATTTGAAAGCTAGAATGGCCTCCCTAAAATATAAATATACACTATATATATATATATATATATATATATATATATATCATATTATATATATATGTTATATACACACACAAATATTAACAAAATATTTATTTTCTTCACAAAAACTACCTCCTACAATAAATTCTTCATAAATTTAAGGCAGAATTAGATTACGAGAAAGTTCAGTCTCCTTAAATATGCACTAATTCAAATTAGGAACAAATTGTGAAGTGGTTATATTTTTCAAGAACACAGTTACTTTAGTATGCTTTCTAAGATAATTTTTAAATTTTTCTGTGGATACATTTACCATACATCGAGGACCATCAGTAGATTGTAAAAATGCATGATATTTTTGTTAAGTTAGGTCTTACTTCCTCGGTTGGCATCCCTGTTGAGGAGCGTATACTTTGCACCTCGAAATTGGCAGTAACTAAAGATTAATGCTGTGCACAGAGAAAGCTGTGCACAGAATTATGGGGTCATTTAATGAGTTAACTATGCTATTATGTCTTCATTGTTCTTTGTTATACACTGGGTTTTGATTTTATAACCCACTCAGCACTCGGATTGAGTTGAGACAGGTCTTTCATGTAGGTATTTTCTTCAAGGCATCGCTCCCCTGTTTTTAAAAAAAAAAAAAAAAAAAATTTTTTTTTTTAAGAAAGGCAAAAGTTTATCCAATAAATTACCTGACCTGATTTTTGTTATTTTTACTATAGTATTTGTTTTGAACAAAATTACACTTTTATTCCATTTCAGTGAGAAAATGTAAAGATGTTTATGATTCTCTATTTTGAAAGAATAGTTTGACTTCCCACCGACAAAGAGAGATCTTCAAGTGACGCCAATACCAAGAACTTCCACATCACTCATTTTTGGAGAGAGGGAGAAAAACTTTGCATTGTTTATAGCATCTAAAATGCAGCGCGATGTAATTCTCACACTCGCCTTTCAGAACTAGTGATGGAACTACTAGAAACTATGTCAGTTCTACAAAGTAGACGGGTCTATGTGGGCAACTGTGGTTATGCATGCAAGTATATATTTTCTCAGAATTTAGAGGTTTAGTCTGAGCAGAATTGCAGGCATGCAAAGAAACCGCATTGTAGGCCACATACTGTTACTATGTTTTAAATACATTTTGTAACAATTAGGTATATTAATCTAATTCGTAGCCTTGCAATTATTGTAAAAAAAAGTTTACAACTGCTAAAACATTAATACAAAAACATTCTTTAGAATCTTATGGAAGTAGTAGAAAAGAAAAAATAAAACCAAAAATGCGCCATTCCTCATGTGGGGAAAAAAACTAAACGTGGTATACCTTCGACTGTAATAAACAGAAAGGAAAACGTGTATTTTAAATTACAATGTGCAAAATATACCTACCAATATTTCCTCCAATTTCATATAAGCAAACCTCTTCTTTCTTTACATTTCTTGACATACCATCACTAAAAAACAAACACAATACATCTGTTTTTAGAGTTTTATAAAAACAAAAACAAAAAAAAGTCACTTGGCATTTTGAGGAACATCAGAATGGATAGGGTCAATACATTGAATCATCAAAGCAATGATGTCCATTTTAGGCATGGGGGAAGGCCTACTTTTAAATAGTGTCTCTCAGTGTAGAACTGGAATGTGCAGGATTCTGCCTTTAAAACGGCTATGGATACTTAAGGGACTACTACATAAGGAATGCTAACACAACACTCATGCACATACACAATACCCAACCGCACACTCTTTTGTGCCTTCATATTATGCAGAGATTTATGTAATTTATGCTATGCCAAAAATAATTGCCCAAACCCACCACAATATTTTGGTCCTTAACTAAACACTAGTAATCCATTTTTAAAGTGCATCACAGACACTACCCCAACCTATAAATCCTTGGGTTTTCTCTGAAAATTTACCACTTCAAGGGAAAGGTATTGCTTATTTAACCTTTTTCAATCAGTACTAATGTATTTCTCTCTTGACTGCGC
This sequence comes from Sceloporus occidentalis, assembly GCA_023333645.1. Taxonomy (NCBI): domain Eukaryota; kingdom Metazoa; phylum Chordata; class Lepidosauria; order Squamata; family Phrynosomatidae; genus Sceloporus; species Sceloporus occidentalis. Next base: position 1,040,356 of record JALMGF010000254.1, read on the forward strand.
AGTCTTGCAGTCTTTTGGTCAAATACACCCCGAGGAATTTCCAGTTCATAGGAACAAGATTTACTTGTCATGAATTCCTTTTTGTTACAGATCTATACAAAGGAATGACCTTACGCTTCACAGGAGGCACAGTATTAACACAGAATGTACCCTAAAAATCACAACTACAACAACAACAGTTGAGATTTTGTGCACATCTTGGAATCTAATTCTCTGCATAACCCACTTTTGAGAAGGATATCAAATAATATAAGAATGAGAAAAAGCATTTTGGTGTGGCAGCACGTCAGATAAAGTACTGCAGTCGAGATAATTAAAAGAATGCTTAGCCTTAGCACATCCATAACACATTTATCTGAAACCAGATAGAAACTACTACTGAGATGAAAACGTTGCTAGGAAACGATTTGAAGAATTTATAAGCATAACAAATGTAATTTTATCTAATCTCATTTTGTAACAAGAGATTATTTTTACTAGATGTAACATAAGTACTGGTATAAAATGTGTTAGTAGCTGAAAGCGACAGCATACCTATTGTTAATAAACTAATTTAACCCATCATCATGGTTTTTCTCCTGGTGTATAAGCGTTGATTTCTTGCCAGTTTTTACTTATATTTTACTAAAGTTTGCTTCATGGTTTGATAACTGTCCTTTGAGCAAAACATCCCTTATGAAAATGTTTGTGATGATTGGCTGGCAATGCAATGGCACAGAGCACCGCTTTTAAGATCATTCCATTGTGTTTTACCTTGGTGTAGAGACAAAGATGTACAATGGTTTGTATATACACTGCTCAAAATAATAAAGGGAACACTAAGATTACACATCCTAGATCTGAATGAATGAACTAATCGTATGACATACTTTCGTCTTTACATAGTCGAATGTGCGGACAACAAAATCACACAATAATGTTCAATGGAAATCAAATTTATCAACCCATGGAGGTCTGGATATGGAGTCACACTCAAAATCAAAATGGAAAGCCACACTACAGGCTGGTCCAACTTTGATGTAATGTCCTTAAAACAAGTCACAATGAGGCTCAGTAGTGTTTGTGGCCTCCACGTGCCCGTATGACCTCCCTACAACGCCTGGGCATGCTCCTGATGAGGTTGCGGATGGTCCTCTGAGGGATGTCCTCCCAGACCCGGACTAAAGCATCCGCCAACGCCTGGACAGTCTGTGGTGCAAACGTGGCGTTGGCGGATGGAGCGAAACATGATGTCCCAGATGTGCTCAATCGGATTTAGGTCTGGGGAACGGACGGGCCAGTCCATAGCATCAATGCCTTCCTCTTGCAAGAACTGCTGACACACTCCAGCCACATGAGGTCTAGCATTGTCTTGCATTAGGAGGAACCCAGGGCCAACCGTACCAGCATATGGTCTCACAAGGGGTCTGAGGATCTCATCCCGGTACCTAATGGCAGTCAGGCTACCTCTGGCAAGCACATGGAGGGCTGTGCGGCCCCCCAAAGAAATGCCACCCCACACCATTACTGACCCACCGCCAAACCGGTCATGCTGGAGGATGTTGGAGGCAGCAGAACGTTCTCATAAGAGTTTCTTAAATATAAAATACCAAATTTTCAGTGCAGCTTATAAATTTATTAAAATTATCATCAGAATGAACATTTTCCATGGTGACTGCGCTATACTTTATAGCATAAATGTTTACGAATATGGCCCATTATCCAGAAATCTGTAACACCACAAACCATAGTCTTTCCTCTATGATTACCATTCAAGCCAGGGCTCGACAAATCCCAGGCGCCAGGTCGCCATGGCGACAGAGAATTTTGTCGCCTAGGTTTTGTCAGCCTCTTACATCCATAAAAAAATGTGGATGTAAGAGGCTGAGTAACCACACGGGGGCGCTGCTGCTGCTGCTATCTGCCCAGGAGTCTGGGCAGACAGCACAGCCACTCAGAGCCCGCCCCCGAGCCTGAGATCACTCCCACGGAGTGATCCTGTAGGCTGAAACCGCGGTTGCTGCAAAACCAGCAATTGTGTTTTCAGCTGCCACAGGCAGCTTCAGGGAAGGGGGAGAAGGTTCTTTGGTCTCCACATGAGTGTGGACACCAGCCCCAACACCCCCCCTGCTGCCTGATCGCTCCATGAGAGCGACAGTGCAGCGTTAACCCCTTCAATGCCACACTTGTGTATGATACATTCGTGGCATTGCAGGGGTTAACATTTTTCCCCACAAGCTTGTGGGGACTAAATATCAGTCAATGCTGTGCTCCAATGGAACATCAGCATCGAAAGAGTTAAAAAAAAAAAAAAATTAATAATAAAAAAAAAACAGCACTGACCTGAAAGTCCAGGGTGCTTCCAGGTCAAACGCTGTGAGTTTAGTAAGTGGGCTGATGATGATCCGATCACTCCTAACCAACTGTTAGTTTAAAAAAATCCTGGCTCCTAACTTTTTTACCTGGCGCCTAGATTCATAACAAATTTGTCAAGCTCTGATTCAAGCTATATCTACTCTTGAACGAAACTAAACTCAAGCAATGACTTAAGGCTAATAAATGTAATGTAATTTAAAAGTAATGTAAAGTAATTTAAAAGTAATGTGTCCCATTTTATATAATTGGTAAATCCCAATACCTATAATTAAAAAAAATACAGTATTTGCTCGATTATAAGACGACCCCCCAAAATCTGAATATTAATTTATGAAAAAAAAGAAAAAGCCTGAATATAAGACGACCCTATAGGAAAAAAGGTTTACCAGTAAATGTTAATTCATGTAAACTATGTGATCATTTTTTTTTTCAATAAAAGCTATGATTGAGAAAAATATTTTGTTTTTATTTCCTTTTTTTTCAACCTGCCCTCTTCCCCCCCCCAGTTATGCACATCTGCCCCCTGGCTTGCCACTCTGCCCCAGAAATGCCTTATACCTCCTATATCCCACTGTGCCCCATGAAATGCCTTTTGACCCCCTATGTGCCACTCTGCCTCCAGAATTGCCTTATACCCCTATATGCCACTCTGGCATTTAGGGGGTTAAAAGGCATATTATGGGTCAGAGTGGCATATAGGGAGGTATAAGGCATTTCAGGAGGCAGAGTGGCGTATAGAGGGTTAAAAGGCATTTCTGGAGGCAGAGTGGCATTAAGGGGGTTAAAAGGCATTTCACAGAGCACTCTGCCTCCAGAAATGCCTTATGCCCCCCATTTAACACTCCCTCCCTCCTCCAAATTTACCGGAGCTTCTGAGCCCCCGGTGCGTAGTCCGAGCAGCGCGTAGAGCTCTACGCGATTCGCGTAGACAACTTCCGCTGCAGCCGGGAGGAGGTGCGGCTAGCGGCGGGGGTTGTCTGCATCCGTCGCACAGACCTTCCCCGGCTGTCAGAGATCAGGGGGAAATCGCTGCCCGGACTAAGCACCGGGGACTCAGAAGTACCGGTAAGGGGGGGGGGGGGCGGAGACAGGAGGATCCAGGTCCCCTCTTAGACCTCAACTAGGTCTGACTATGAGACTGATTATAAGACGAGGGGTATTTTTCAGAGCATTTGCTCTGGAAAAAACCTTGTCTTATAAATCGAGCAAATACGGTAATTTTGATCCTGCTATTGGACCATGGACTGTAAATGATTCCTTTATTCACTATAATAGATACCTCTCTTTGTTGAGGAATCGAGCCAAAATATCTCCAGCTTTCAGGTCTTCTGTTAACTGTACTGCCATAGAAACTTTGGAAAACTGAGGTGCTTGAACCCGTATGAATCCTTGGGGTACTTCATTCTGGAGGAAAATTAAAAACATTTTTACATCTTTATTATTTTTGTTAATGCATAACATTGTCACAGTTTAAAACCGAGCTGGTGAAAATATAAAAAAAACCATTGGGTGCCATCTATAATTTTACAGATTAAATTGAAATGTGGTCTTCCTTTTTGGCATCTGATCTTGTGTTTAGCTAAAAAGATTTTCGTTTTCGCTGTTCAGCCCAAGTACCGAAGAAACGAACATGGTGGCGGCAAAACTTACATGAAGACGAAGACACACAACACGAAGAATCTTAGTTTTCGTCTTCGTTAATCTCCCAGGTCCCTTCCCCATCTAGCCTACCTTATCTGCGCAGCAACACGAAAATCCATGGGTTCAAAAGTTAAAAAGGTCCGTGTGAGCGACTCTATTGGTCGCCTGCAGGAACCTCCTCTGGCATCAACCAATTGGTTGATGCTAGAGGAGGCCCATACCGGCAGCCAATAGAGAAGATATTATGGACCTTTAACTGCTGACGGTAAAACTCCGACTGGAGAAACCAGGAGTTAAAAGGGCCATATGAACCACCAATAGAGTCGACCATACAGACCTTTAACTCCTGACAGCGGAACGTGGCCTGGGGAGACCATTGGTCTCCCTTCTCCAAGAGTTAAAAGGTCCGTACTAGCAGAAAGACCTCCCCAGGCGGAGTTTCGCCGTCAGGAGTTAAAGGTCTGTACGATCGACTTTATTGGTCTCTGGCAGGGAGCTCCTCTGCCATCAACCAATGAAGTGCAGGCGCTGCTGCATAGTGCGTACCACGTTAACCCCTTCTAAAAAATACAGCAAAACACGAAGAAGAAAAAATTAACACGAAGAATGTACATGAATATTCGCCCAAACCGAACACAGGAATGGGCGAATATTCGTGGAATATGAAGATTTTTTTTCCCCACGAAGAGGAGCATGTTTTATGTAGTTCTATGACTCCAACATAAAACCCTACTTGTCCTTAATAAAATGATATATAATTATGTACATTAAATAGAGGGACATCTACAATATTAATCGGTCACTAGGCAAGCCCTCCACTCCAACACCAAAAAAAAAAAAAGCTGCACTGAATCTACAGATGAGGAGGAGACAGTCAGAGTCAGTGCATTTAGTCGTGATCAGGGGGGCTTTTAGTAATCAGTCACTCTGTGTGGGCCACCCACGTATTGTCCCCTCCCCCATCACCCCTCAGAGTCCCTTTGCGCCCTCCTTCACTGTACCACATCCTCTCTTTTTCCCCCTCATGTAGTTCAGGTATAGATTTAAAAAAAAAACCCCACCACAAACAGAGTTGATAGATATATATATATATATATATATATATATACACAAGCAATGCTATAATACATACAAACCCTGTATTTGCAGGTATTACTAAAGAACACATGAAACATAGCATTGCAGGTGCAGAGCAACAAAATAACACACAAACTCAGCCTTGCAGGTATAGATCAACTGAAAAATCACATGCAATGAAGGTATAGATCAAATAAATACATGAAAACCCTAAAATGCAGACATACATAGATCAAAGGCCAAGCCTGGCACCCAGACTGCATCCACAGGACCTACCAGTCCCCAATTTGCATTATTATCATTATCATCATCATCTTTTATTTAAATAGTGCCAACAATTTACACAGCGCTTCATAGAATACATATATTCAAGGAGTATGACAAGACTAGACAGGCCTGCCCAATCTTGAGGGAATGGGGCAAGGACAAACATAAGGAACAGAGAAAGAGTGAACAGGTGTGTGGGGGATGCATAGGACTTCCCATCTTTGTCTCCAAACAGCCTGCCTGTGCCATCTTTGATCACAAACATCTTGCCTGTGCCATCTTTATCCCCACTTACACATCCATGCTATCACACACATACTCATTCATTCACACATCCCATCTGTGCCATTGTCTCCTCCGGAAATACCTGATCCTGATGGAAAAATGGTGAATTCAGCAGCTGAGGACAGAGCTAGTAGTTATCCAGTTGCCTTGCTTAAGTAATAGCCACCAAACAATGCCCTCTTCCGTGACAAAAACTTGAGACTTCTTCCAGAGGTTCGAAGGGTACAGAACTGAGAGCTAGTAAAATCAAGGTAAAAAACCCAGGAAGGAAAATTGGACTGTCTGGGGAGTTGCCGAATAGGCCAAATCCTAAAGGAAAAAAAGACAGAGGGCCGATACTTGCCCTTTTGAGGTTGAGACATTAAGACCTGCTGAGAAGCCGCGTTTTTTGCAAGACGAGGACGGAACTCTTGAGGACATATTGTTTAGCTATGAGAACTAAGTCTGTATTGGCCAATATGGGATAGATGTTAAGACCCTGGCCTGGTCCATTGAAGAGGACACGTGGGATATAGCCACCAGAGGAAAAATGTAAGCCATCCTGAATCTCCATATCACCGACATACTGTCTAGCACCAGAGGATTGGCCCATGAATACAGAGAGGCTAAACCCAGAAGATTGCTGTTGTCTCTGGTTGCCACAAGGTCAATTTCTGGAAGGCCAAACTAGAACCAGGATGGATTTGATTCTTTTGTCTAGGGATCAATTCGATCTGCTGAGGTTGTCTGCAATACAGCGGTCCCTTCCCCTGAAATGAGTGGCTGACAAATCTTCTTGGTTTTGTTGAACCCATGCCATGACTTCTTCCGAGAAGGCCTGAAGTTTTGGAATCTGGGTGCCGCCCTGTCTGTTGATATACGATAGTGTGGTAGCATAGTCGGATTGGATTCTTACAGGACTGGGTAAGATTGTAAGTGACCACTTGCCCTGCCTAAAGAGGTAACCAAAATGCTCTCCCCAATCTATCTTTTTAGGCATCTGTGGTCAGAGTGATCCATTGACGTTGATGAAAGCAAAGACCCTTGCTGAGATGATCTTTCCTCTTCCACCAGTTCAATTGGGCTTGGACACTGAAGTCCAGATCTTCTTCTTTCTGGGACAAATGCCTAAGGATGTCCCATTGAAGTGGCCTTATATGTGCCTTGGAGCAGCTTACTGCAGGGATACAAGTCATCAGAATGCCCAAGATGCAGAGAGATTCAGCATTTCTTTGGCAGATACAACGAAAAGCAATTAGAAAGGCACAATTTCCTAAATTGGCTAGATACTTCTGTATCCTGTTCTCCCGACAGGAAGTACTCCCAACCCTGCTTGGCTTCTGAGATAAGACGAGACCAGGTGCATACAGGGTGGAATGGCCATAGGCCCAATGCCTGTTACCAGATGCCTAGAGCTCTAGCCACTGAAGTGCTAGACAATGCTACTTGCACTGGAATCCTGAAGATTGGAACATACGCCTACAGGATGTCTTTGCCCTCTTATCCATCAGGCTTTAAGACCAGACACTACTCCAATAGGGATGGATGTTCTCTTTGAAAGCTGAGCAATCTGAACATTTACCTTAAAATGCTAAGATCGCCCAGATCGACTATTTCCTATGCATGCGATCCTGTTGCTTAGGCGATGCTTCACACGGACTACCTGTTGTAACCGCCTGGAGAGTTCTTTATAAAATTTCCAAAGCTCTTATGGAGGAAGGGAAGTTTAATCTTCTGAATCCTCACAAGAGGAGCCTGAATTAGTAGATTTTGTAACACCTGGTATTCCCAGGTGGACATTAACCAGGCCCAAGCCTGTTTAGCTACCGAGATGGGTGTTATGACCATAGGCTAACTCCCTGGAAATCTCCACCAAGGACAACAGATTCAGGAACCAACGTGAATGAGACTTATCAAACTTGGGCTCCAAAGCATAAACAGACGCAGTCTTGAATGGTTAAAAAGGTATGTGCAAGGTTGTCTAGAAGCAAACGCCCCAAAACTGCATGTCCTGTTTTATTTAGCAAAAGTTAAGCTGAGCAAGGATTGCATTAGGGCTGCAACTAACGATTATTTTAATAATCAATTAGTTGGCCGATTATTGTTTCAATTAATCGATTAATCGGATAAAAGAAATGCAATTTTTTAAATTTAAAATAATGTAATAAAAAAATTTACAATTTACACTTTCATCTCTTTATTGCAATGGCATTTCTCTATTCACCTTCTTATTTTACTGACATAATAATAAAAGCTACAAGAACCCAAACACAGTGTTTCTCAAACTAGGTTTTAATACAAAGTTATTAGTAAGTATTAATTCATATGTTAACTATTTTTCACATTTAATAAAAACTATGAGAAAAAAGCCTTGTTTATATTTTCTTTTATTTACCAAACTGCCCCCAGTTATGCACATCTGACCCCCAGCTTGCCATTCTGCCCCCAGATATGCCTTATACCTCCTATATGCCAGAGATTCCACTGTGCCCCCTGATATACCACTCTGCCTCCCCCCCCTCCCAGACACCACTCTGCCTCCTCCCCCCCCTCCCATACACCACTCTGCCTCCTCCCCCCCCTCCAATACACCACTCTGCCTCCTCCCCCCCCTCCCATACACCACTCTGCCTCCTCCCCCCCCTCCCATACACCACTCTACCTCCTCCCCCCCTCCCATACACCACTCTGCCTCTTCCCCCCCCTCCCATACACCACTCTGCCTCTTCCCCCCTCCCATACACCACTCTGCCTCCTCCCCCCTCCCATACACCACTCTGCCTCCTCCCCCCTCCCATACACCACTCTGCCTCTCTCCCGACTCCCTGGTGTTTTGTGAACCTCCGTTGCCAACAGGCACTTTCACTGGAGCTTAATAGAAGCCTCAGCGTAAGTGAAGGGGAGTAACGGAGGCTGTCTGTGCGCATCTCGCAGACCCCACCAGCTGACAGAGAGGATGATCCTCTGCAGGAGACCTCGATTCGCTGTCAGCCGGTGGGGCTCTGCACAATGTGCACAGACAGCCTCCGTTACTCCCCTTCACTTACGCTGGGGCTTCTACATCATGTGATGCTGCCACTGCATCGTACGAGCAGAAGTGGAGGGGAGAGGTGGAATTTGTCTGTGTGCATCGCACTGACACCCACCAGCTGACAGTGAGGGGAATCCAGGTCCCTGCAGCGTTGCAGGGGATCTGGATTCTTGTGTTATATAATCTGACCTCAAACAGAGATTGGATTATAAGGAGAGGAGCTTTTCAGAGCATTTGAAAAAAACCTTTTTATAAAATCGATAAAAATCGATTCGACTATTCGATAATGAAAATCGTTGTCAAGGTCTTGCATCCTGCATGACGCAATTGCTACAGTGATTTTGTACTTTTGGTTGAGCACAGCACGGCAGCTGCACACTATTAGCTTTGGTATATAAAAACAAACAAATGTTTGTAAAACCAATAATTAATTTTTAAAAAAACATTACATTTTGAAATATTAAAAAAAAGCTTTTTGATGAAAAAACTAAATGGTCACAGTTTAGCTCATGTAGATTGTGTTACTGTTGGTCAATACACATACTCTATTTCATTATATACACACACCATTCTTTACATGACATAGAAAACCTGGTTTCCACCTTTTTGTTTTTCAAACGTAACCCCAATTCCAATGCTAGCTCCTACTAAGGATGTATATCCTTAGTAGGAGCTAGCATTGGAATTGGGGTTAAAGAACATGAATTTACATTGTGCTACACCAGAGTCTACTATGCCAAAGATATATATATATATATATATATAACCATGAGAATATAGCTTCTCAAAGCACTGCATTAGTAGAAAAGAATATTGTCTTTTCTCTGACTTGCATATACTATATCATTTGGGCCTTTTATGCAATACAAATAATTCACATATTACAACATTACTGATCATCTTACATTACAAACTATGCATCTGTACAAAAGAAGCTTCCTAATTTTTCCACAAGATGTTTTAAAATTAAGATTAAGATTAAATTAATTGCCAAATAACCTGAAATCCAAAACAAAAACTCAAATTAGCACATGCTTGTACAAGCACAGAAGTTAACTGCTAAAATTGTTTGAAGGATTAGACTGGACCAATACCACCTACTTGGTGGTATTGGTCCAGTCTAATCCTTCAAACAATTTTGAATACTACCGTATTTGCTCGATTATAAAACAAGGTTTTTTTCCAGAGCAAATGATCTGAAAAATACCCCTCGTCTTATAATCGGGGTCGTCTTATAATCAGACCTCAAATAGGTCTGACTATGAGACTAAAATCCAGATCCCCCGCAGCGCTGCAGGGGACCTGGATCCTCGTCTTATGCCCCCCCCAAAAAACGTACCGCTGCTTCTGACTCCCCAGTCATCACGGCAATTCGCGTAGACAACTTCCGCTGCAGCCGGAAAGGAGGTGCGGTTAACAGTGGGGGTTGTCTGCGTCCATCGTGCAGACCTTCCCCGGCTGTCAGACATCAGAGTTCCCCAGAGTGGCATATAGGGGGACAAAAGGCATATCATGGGGCACAGTGGCATATAGAGGGTTAAAAGGCATATCATGGGGCACAGTGGCATTTAGAGGGTTAAAAGGCATATCATGGGGCACAGTGGCATATAGGGGGCATAAGGCATTTCTGGGGCAGATGTGCATAACTGGGGGGCAGGTTGGAAGAAAAGGAAATAAAAACAAAATATTTTTCTCAATCATAGCTTTTATTAAAAAAAAAAATAGTTCATAGTTTACATGAATTAACATTTACTGGTAAAACTTTTTCCTATAGGGTCGTCTTATATTCAGGCTTTTTCTTTTTTCATAAATTAATGAAATTAATGAAAGAAAAAAAAAAAAAACACTTATGACTGCTGATTAGCAGTTCTAATTAAAGGAAATCGACAAACGTTTTCAATATTCTTTCAACATTAAGGCATCATAAAATGTGAAATGGGTATGTCTCCTGGCCCAATCATACAGGAACGTTTTGTGTTTTCAATATTCTTTAGTTGAATGCTGCAGTCCTTCAGCAGACTATTATAATCTAGTTTAATTTATATTATTCTTCGCTCCCCTTCACTCTCTGGGTACTGATGTAAAGTACACCAAATTAAGGGTTATACATACCCCTTTAACATTTTATCACACCTTTATGTTATGTTATTTGATATGATTAAGGTGCACGTTATGGCCGACGAGTTTTTGTTTATATTATTTTTTTTATAAGGTATATGTCACGGAGCTGGCTAGTCCGACCGACTACCTCCGCTGTCTTGTGCTCCCTTAGCCTGGGACAACACACTTTCCCCGGTTCCCCAGTCACTAGCCGAGACTCAGTGTAGGGTAAAACCAAACGAAGACTGATTTATTTTGGACACACAGGGCTGGATATATCCAGCAAAACACACATTAACATAAAACAAGATATTGGGACACAAACCGCCCCCTTAATCTGCCTCCCACAACAGGGGCAGTAACGGGATTAACAATACAATAGGTGTGTGGGGGGGGGGAGACTGATTTATACAACATTAAACATCAAAGAATGGTGGTCACTCCCTGGTGGCAGATCCTGGCTGTCTGCCGGAGATAACCCCCTCAGCCAGTGATGAGATGATACTGCTGGGGGTAGCCACAGAAGTCTCTACAAACCCAGGGCCCATAGTCAATAGGGAGGAGGCTGGCAGTCAGGCTTCTCCAGTGGCCCCAGTGATGGAGGCTTCCGTCACAATTCTTCCCCCTCCGAATTGGACTGACATAGGATGAGACCCCAAACGGGTTGACTCCGTAGTCAGTCAGTTTATTTGGCCCATCAATGCCCTCCCAAAATTGTTGCTCCTGCTGCTGCTGGGAAGATGGGCCGGCTGCGACATCTCCCGGGTACCGCTGGGGAGGGATGCCTCCTGCATCCCCTCCCTGGTGCTCCTGCTGCCGTTGAGGAGGGAGTTCAGGTTGATCCGGTCCCAGAATTAGGTTCTGGGGAGATGGACCGGACACCTCCCTGCTTCTGCTGGGGGGGCAGGTCGGCCGCTGTATCTCCCTGAATTCCTGCAGGCTTCCGTCACAGTATATTTTCAAACTTTAGTTTGCATCTCTACCTTTAATAGAGCTCTCAGATCTCAAAACCTTTGCATAGAACATATTTTATGAAAGGTAGACCCAAGAACCCAGGGTAATTGAGGCCTTGGACCATTCTCAAGGAATTTTAACTGGTGATTGCGCTCACCCAGCAATCTCCGGGTGAAACCCGAAGAGTTCCCAGGTATGATTATATACATAAATATGATTTCAAAAGAAAGCCCTGATTGTGCTGAAAAAATCCCAATCTATTTTGTGTGAGTGCACTACCAGGGGGAAATTGTGGTTAAACTGAGTAGACACTCAGAAGGGATTAAAGTCCATAATTACACAAAAAAACAAAATATATGTATAAATTACACATTTCCACAGGAATGACATGACTGCCCCTCTAATGCCCCTGCATTTGAGGGCTACACCTTCATCATCACTAAGGCTGAGGGGAGCAGCACACCATTTATTTTTTTGGTGTATGCGATTTTATTTATAATTATTATTTATTTATTTGACATTTGCATTCCTCTCTTCAGAAGAAGCCTGTGCATTTAGATCTGCCAGTTAGCTCAGGAGATGAATAGAAGCTACCTACACAACTGAAACGGATTTGAGTTTGGGGACCCCCCCAATATATCATTAGGCATGGAGACTTGTAGCTGGCATCCAGACTCCACTCTGTTGAGAGAGACAGAGACAGAGACAGAGAGAGAGAGGGAGGGGGAGAGAGAGAGAGAGAGGGAGGGGGAGAGAGGGGGAGAGAGAGAGAGAGAGAGAGAGAGAGAGAGAGGGAGGGGGAGAGAGGGAGAGAGAGAGAGAGAGAGAGAGAGGGAGGGGAGAGAGAGAGAGAGAGAGGGAGGGGGAGAGAGAGAGAGAGAGAGAGGGAGGGGGGGAGAGAGAGAGAGAGAGAGAGGGAGGGGGGGGAGAGAGAGAGCGAGAGAGAGAGAGAGAGAGGGGGAGAGAGAGAGCGAGAGAGAGAGCGAGAGAGAGAGAGAGAGAGAGAGAGATTGCTGTTGCAGTTGCCCTGTGAAACATGAGCATTAAAGGCGTGTTTTATTCCCCCACAATATTACAAATTATAATGTCAATTTACAATGTCCTACAATTCTAGCAATACTAGAATATTAATTTCTCCCTTACTTCATTGAGGCTCTTTTCAGACTTCTCTCGATCATATGCCATTCTTTTCAAAAGCTTTTTCATCGCCTTCTCTTTGGTCAGTTTCTTCTGGTTAACCACATTCTGTCTTCTCACTTGCCCGACAATAAACTTTGGTATCTGTTTTTTTGTTAAATAAACCTTCATCAGTCTCATTATAATGTCAAAAGAACACATTTATTCCAATTGGCTACTTAAAAGTAGAAAAAAAGGGGTAGAATAATAAGTCAGTAAGTTGAACCAGCAACTCTCCTGCAAGCACATGCTTTAGTGAAGTCTGTCACACTTCATTGCTGAGATGAGGGCCCAATATTGACAATCTTTGTCCTCCCACCACACGACCTCCCCCCTTGACACTGTACCCTCACACCTCCTACCATTTTGTTCTGGAATCCTTAGCCCAACCCTAACCAATATCTATAAGCCCTCATTTAAACATATCATGTATTCCATCCTAAAGAAACCTTCCCTTGATCCCATATCCCGTTCACACTACCATCCAGTTTCCCTTCTCCTCTTGTCATTCAAACACCGGTTTTCTTGTCACAAGCCCATAGTGTTACTGAGATAGTATCCGCATAGCGTTTCCTCCCTTGCTGTACCTTGGACCACAGTCCACTCAGAGAATGCGGCTACCGCACTTTCTAGACACAGTTATGAAGGTTAAGCTGTCCTGGAACATCTGACTGCTTTAAGTGTCCAGCCATTCTGTACTTTTGATTGTGGGTGTTGGCGGCCGACACAGGCTTTCCCCACATTGTTAAACTAACTGAAGCTTAGTAAGTTCTTTTGACCAATAAATCCCATTTAAATGCATGGACATGGTCTGGTGTTATTTCAGGATCTGAACTAGTTTGCTGAAATAAGACATTTTCCTGTTGGCATCATTTCACATAATATGACCTCTTTTACAATACGATCATTACTTACTGTCCAGAGAAGCTTTTGATATTTGATCATGAAAAGCATTACAGATGCAGTACGGGCAGCACTGGCCACTGCTCCTTGATCCACTGTCTTTAACTGGGAGTTATGAACAGAAAACAGATTTGGAGCCATAATCATTGCAACATTTTTTAGAGTCATTTTGTTATGTTCCCGGTGATCCACAACCCTCTGAAGGAATTCAAGCAGAGCCTAAAAAACAAACGGACAATGGGAACTTTAAGGTCTTGTCAAGCATATCATTATCAAGTTTATACAGTCGCTTTATATTACAGAGCAGCAAAGAACGGGCTTATTGTCTTCCCCTTGGAACAGTGTGGCCAACCGTATACAACAGGATTATCCATTTCAGCACAGCATACCCACACATTCTCGGAGGCACTCAAGAGGTTAAATATGTGCCTATATAGATACAAAAAAACTAAATAAGTGTGTGTGTGTGTGTGTGTGTGTGTATATATGTATATATATATATATATATATACACACATACACACACACACACACATCATATAGTGTTGCCTTTCATTTTTATGAAAACATGCAGAACAATTCAAATGTGAGACTTGCCTTGAGTGCATCTCTATGTACGTCAGGAAGAAGAATGATAAGCAGATTCAGTGCCTGTAATCTGTGCTTTTTGTTTGGAAGATCTGTGTTGATAAAATAAAAAGTATACAAACAAAAAAATAAAAATGAATGTAACCATCTAAAATCCAAAATGCAAATGGCTATATTACTCACATGCATTTATTACATGCCATAGCGCTGATACAACAGAGTTAGTAAAATAATTTAAAATCCCCCATAAACAAACTAGTACAAAAGGAGAAGATGGTCCTGATCTGGCAATCTTACAATCTTGTCCATACATACACACACACACACACACACACACGATATAGCTATATCACATATACAACTGAGAAAAAAGTTAGTAACAGCTGGTCAATGTCTCAGGAAGAAACAATCTACCAAATATAGACAGAGAGCAAATATGTATGTGGTGGACTTAACATTAAAACACAGATCTATAGGAATTCAAAGAGGTAAAACACTGGAAAAAATAATAAAAAATTGTCCTTTGTTAACGCTTACGTTGTACAGAGTGGAAAGCTTTCAGATATTCCACAGTAAGTAATGGTAGGGGAAGCTCTCTAATGAAAAACTTTAGAAGGCTGGCTGCATCATGTTGCTTCACAGTGTCCCAGTTGAATGTTCCATCATAAAACTTGGCATCGAGTTCTTGGCACAGAACCTGTAAATGATTGGCATGGGCCATCAGAAGAGCATAAGCACTCATTAAAATGGACAGCAGAACAGGTAGATTGAACCCTATCATTACATGTGCCAGTTGTTCAATTGATAAACTAGGAACCATTCATTTCAGATTATAAATATCCAATTTGAGAGTAAGTACAAAAAAACCCTACAAATTTTACATACTCAATAAATACATTTATGTGCAAAGTCGTGACAGTTCCCCTTAAAGTTAAAATTAATATTTTTGGATTTCTGGAGCAAAGTGAGACTTTAATAGTTCTGCATTTACTTCTGAAATGTAGTCCAATAGTTATGTAGAGCAAGAAAAAAAAAAATACGTTATATTAAAACAGCAAAGTATTATTTTAAAAAAAAAATCAATTTGGGGGGAAAACAAGGATTCAATCTTAGATTAACGATAAACTAACACTCTAATTCACAGAAGCCACATCTAAGGTTGGAGGATAACATTTTTTTTTCTTTAAACATGCTTGTACAGACAACCAACTATTGTATTATCTTCTATAAAACTAAAATTTTCTTTTTTCACCCATTAACTATAGTTTTTGCATTGTTTCCTCCAGCGTGATAAATTCACAAAAAAAGGAAATCTAACCAAGCTAATGAAAACTTATAATGTAACTTGTTACATTGGTCCCTGTTTGTGTTCATTCAGGGCATATTTAGATTGAGCCCAGGGGTGTAACTAGAAACCACGGGGATCTGGTGCGAAAATTGCCCCAGGGTGCCCCAACGTCAATAGCTAGTCTGTGCCATAATTGCCCCCACACAACTGGTCTGCACCTTCTTTGCCCCCCCCCCTTTGCAACATACAACATATGTAAAAACACACTTACACACTCCATCTCACCCCACTTATATACTCCGCAGTGAAACCGAGGTAAGCGGGGGGGGGGGAGGTGGCTGTGTAATTGTGTATGTGTGTAAGAGAGCATGGATGCAATACCAATTACAATACATGCATGATCTGTTGAATATTGTTATTTTTTGTTACACAATTATTCCACGTATTTGAACAATATTCCATACAGACTTCTACACATCTAAATTTATCTTCACCTTGATGTGTAAAAGTGCTTACATGTATGCTATACCAGCATCTTAGATCATCTTATGGTTAATAAATTGCCACATATGGTAGCTTGGGGGAGAAAGTTGTGTATGGGTTTTCCAATAGTGTCCTGGAAAGAAGCAGAGGAAACAATGCCATGGGTTTCCTATTGTACAAATGGAAACGCATAGAACTCCAAATGGATATTGTATGTTGTTGTGGTATTTTACACCATTTTTTCTATCTCACATGTTTAAGGGGGTCTCTCCGGAGGCTTTAATCCGTGTGGGCAAGCATCTCATCCTAAAGTCACTGTATGCTCGTCAATAGGCAACCTGTTTCCTCACTGTCCATTAGAACATTGTTCTGCTACTATGTCCCATAAAATGATCACATTTAATTGCAGTGTTTATTTTGCAATAGAATATGGAACATTTAATGTCCTAAAGGTTACCTTAATTCTTGCAGATGCTCCGGGTATTCTCAAAACACCTTCTGTGTCCAGTCCTCCCTTTTCTATATGACTTATCAACTGGAAAAATAAAAGTTATGAATAACCAGCATCAAACCTACCCATTATCAAAGCAAATAATACTGAATCTTGTGTAAACAATGTTACGACAAACACAGCAGGCAATGTTGTAAACAAACTAGGGTATTTGCTGTAAGATGTAAAGTTCGCTGTATTTGTAGGTTTGTTTGTTTTTACAGGTGTCACACAGGTCATAGAAACTATTTTTATTTATTTTTTTATTTATTTTTTTTACAGCAGATAAGATTTGGTCCATCAAGTCTGCCCATTTTCCTAATGTATGGAGAAACCCCAATCATTTCCTTGATCCTGTCCGAGAGTCAGGTTGGCTTTATGACTATCTCATGTATGTTTTAATTTCCTCACTGTTTTAGCATCCACCACTTCCACTGGGAGACTGCTTCCTTTATCCCCAACCATCTCTGTAAAAGTAGATTATCCTTACGCTACAAACAGTATAGTCCTAAATAGGGCTGCAACTAACGATTATTTTAATAATCGTTTAGTTGGCCGATTATTTTTTCGATTAATCGGATAAAAAAATTTAATTTTTTTTCAATTTAAAATAATGTAATAAAAAACGTGCAATTTACACTTTCATCTCTTTATCACAATGGCCTCTCTCTATTCACCTTCTTATTTTACTGACATAATAATAAGCTACAAGAACCCAAACACAGTGTTTCTCAAACTAGGTTTTAATACAAAGTTATTAGTAAATATTAATTCATATGTTAACTACCGTATTTGCTCGATTATAAGACGAGGTTTTTTTCAGAGCAAATGCTCTGAAAAATACCCCTCGTCTTCTAATCGGGGTCGTCTTCTAATCAGACCTCAAATAGAGTCTGATTAGGAGACTAAGATCCAGATCCCCCGCACCGCTGCAGGGGACCTGGATCCTCCTGTCTCACCCCCCCCCCCCCCCCATCATACACACTTACCGGTGCTTCCTGCTGTATTGCCGGGGCAGCGGGTTGACGTCTACGCGATCCGCGTAGACAACGTCCGCTGCAGCCGGAAGGAGGTGTGGCTAGCAGCGGGGGTTGTCTGCGTCCGTCGCGTAGACCTTCCCCGACTGTCAGAGATCTCTGATCTCTGACAGCCGGGGAAAG